>PVHP010035036.1:0-18732 GCA_004024765.1 Zapus hudsonius | reverse complement strand
CTCCTCTCCTCTCCTCTCCTTTTATTTTCTTTTCCCTAGGGAATTTAAAAATAGAGAGGCAGAGGTTAAAAGAAACTAGGAGGTAGTAAAAGAGTCGAGAAAAAAAAATATCTCTGCCAGAGTAGGGGAGATACTGTCTTACTGGCATTGAGACCCCAAGGTTCAGGCATGGGGAGATAGATGAGCAGCCAAGAAGAAGGGGAAGTGGAGGATATCTCCCCCTCCCCCACGTAAGCCCCTATTTATAATTTAATTGTGGTGGGCTTACTGTCAGGCTCAGGTGAGTCAGAGGGCTGACTCAGAGGTAGCACTCCTGACTAGAAGGTGCTGTGGGGCCGAGGGATAAAGCTGGATGAGGCTCTGAGTTCCAGTTCTTTTGAAGCAGGCAGTGAGACGTCTCTTGTGGTTCCCTCCGGGCCCTCTCCTAGCTGAATATAGAGAGGAATTAATCTTGCTTCTATTTCTCCCTCACTGGAGAATCAAACCAGGGTCAACAGGCTTTGTAAGCAAGTGCATGCCTTTTTCCACTGAGCCATCTCTGTAGCCCCATGCTATCAAGTTTTAAATTTAGTTAATTTTAAAAGTTTGTGTAAAAACGTAGTAAATATTGTTCTGTATTTCACCTTTATGGATAGAGTAAAAGAAAACCAAATGCTTGTGTCTCATTTTTGTGAGTCTTCAAGATTTTCCAGTTTTGTGCTATTTATGAAGAACTATTTGAATTATAATAAAGAAGAAAATTCTTATAGATATTTAATTATAATCTAAATAATTTCTTATAATTAGTTCTCTTTTATAGTTTAAAATAGTATTTGTAAGTTAAAACAATTATGTATCTAAAGTTGATTTGCCCTTGTAGACCCCCTTAACTGACACTTGGGTTTTCTTCTCTTTGATTTCTTGCTGTAGGCATCCTTCTTCTGCTCCTTTCCCTTTAATTTGTTCATACTGGGTTTCCTTAAACATGTTTCTTGAAGTTTTAAAAGAATGTGCACTAATGTTTTAACAATAATAGTGTTGGAATAGCTATGATTGTAAATCTTATATATGTATATACATATAAAAGTATATATGTATCTTAGTTTTGTATTATTCCTAATGATATTATTGCTTGTGTAATAAGGAAAATTGCTTTAAGATGCATGCCTATTCCATGTGTGTGTGGGAGGAATGCATCCTGATTGATGTTGTTTCAGAATCCTTTTCCCTGGAGGAGGTGCCAGCATAATACAATCAGATTATGCCCATGTGGCAAAGATATTTTACAACTTGGCCTTACAGGTAAATATCTGCTGTTGCATAACACTGCTTATGGGCTTCTCTGGTTCTGTGAGGATGCTTTTGTTTTTTAAGTAGTACTGTTTACTTCATGGTTACCCTAGCCTTGTCTCCTTAGACACCTGCTTTCCAATAGCCAGTGGATGCTCTCACCTATTATTTTGAAATTTGGGGCTTTTAGATGTGAACCCCATCCTTTTGTAGCTCGGTAATGTTAGTGTCTCCATCTAGCCTCTTGTCCTTTTTTATGTACTGAGCATTGTTTCTGTGTTACTAATTCTCATCTCTTGAGATCTGTTCATCTTCTTGTCCGTCCTATTTCACCTCTCTTCAGAGTTACCTATCAATACAAAACTTAGCTCTTGCATCAAATGAAATCATAAATATGAAGATGAATCATTCATAAATATGAATGACTGCGGCCTAGGAACAGGCTGCATGCTGCAATAGATGACATGATCTTCTGTAGAATAGATTACACAAACATGTAGAGTCAATACAACAAAAGAATGTAAAAAGGAAAACAACGCATTTACCAAATTGTGGGAATACTATGTAGACAGACTGTAGCAGACTTGATAGAAAATCTCTTTTTAAGTTTCAGATGCTCTTATGACATTCTTAGCTTTAGGGTTGATGGAAGCTAGAGGTCTACTAAATTTAGCAGTATATTCCAAAAGTTTTCTCTAGTGTTCAGCCAGGTACAGAGGTTGGAAGTCAGTGGCTATTAAAAGGGACAAAGATAGCCCAAGACAATTCTGACTTTCAGTCTGCAGCATTCCATCTCACCAATAGGCACAGTGATGAAATCAGTGAGTCTGTCAGTTAACCAGCCACAGATGTGGCTTCTTCAGAGAACTTGAATACACATACTTTAGGCCATGTTTGTTCACCATACAGAGCCCTGGCTGCTTTGTGATTTTGTGATGCCTTACATTGGGCCTGCCTTTTTAACACAGCTTTATCCTATGAAGTATTGACAGCAATTTTTAAAATGATTTTTGCAGGTTCTAGTATCTTCCCAGCCTTCCTTTAAATGTTTCCCTAAATAACTGCTTTTAGCATTTGGGATACTTTTTTAAATAACTTTTTTGTTGTTGTTGCTTTTGATATAGGGTCTCACTCTATTCCAGGCTGACCTGGAGCTCACTTAGTAGTCCCAGCCTGCTCTTAAACTCACAGCAGTTCTTCTACTTCTGTCTCAAAAGTCCTGGGATTAAAGGCGTGCACCACCATGTCTGGCCATGGTAACTTTTAAGAGTTGGACTGAATAACTCATGGCCTAGATGTGCAATGTGTCCACAACTCTCCTTTTCCAGCCTGTATGGGGACTTGGGCTTTTCTGAAGATGGATTAAGTAATAGCCTACATATGATCTTGGAAAATAGTCTCAATAATCGGTAGATAATTCAGGTGCCTGGTTGGTAATGACAAGTCAGATGTATCACTTTTTGTTTTAAAAGTTTAACTAAATAAAGTTTTTTTCTTTCTCAATCTCCAAAGAGTTTTGATGATGGAGACTATTTTCCTGTGTGGGGCACATGCCTTGGATTTGAAGAGCTCACATATCTCGTTAGTGGGAAGCTATTACTGACTCTCACCAACACTTCCTCAAGGAAATTGCCATTGAACTTCACTGGAGGTGAGAATACTCAACTCGTTGCAAGAACCTTGTGGGGAGTCTGTATTTTGGTCAGGCTATTTTGGTTGTATATTACAAAAACCCAGTTTACATTGCAAAACAGTTATTCAGGGGAAAGAGGTTGTCACTGAAGCCACTTGTAAGAATGAGAGGTTTGGGTCAGAGCAGCGCATCAGGGCCTTGGGCACATCGGCGTTATATTGGAGCCCATGTGCCTGACTACAGGGCTGTCCACTAAGATACATCTTTGTTTTGTTTATTGAGTAAAATGGGTTTGAACTTGGTTTAATGCTCTTCATAGTTGGATGTATTTAAGCTTTTATGTCCCAGATACCTTTGGAAATATATTGAAAATTTTAGATCCTTTCCTAGGAAAACAAATAACATGCGTACTTAAAATGTCTTACTTGTTTTTCAGAGATACATATGTGGGGTACTAGAGTTAAGTTTCTATGTTCTTCTGTGGCTAGCCTATAAGAAATTTCCTATTAATCTAAAAGAAATGTGATTAAGCCTGGAGCTTCCTGAGTCTGTTCCGCACACCGTGTCTTGCCGAGTTCAGTGGAAGCCGCGTGAGCTGCTCTCCATCTGGGCATCTCGGTCATATCTTTGCCCACAGATCAGGGACACCAATGGAGTTTAGTTTTTCTTGTGTTTATTTCTGTGTTTAATGTTTCAGGTTCATTACAAAGTAAAATGTTCCGGAATTTTCCTGCTGATTTATTGCTGTCATTAGCGGTAGAACCCCTGACTGCAAATTTCCACAAATGGAGCCTGTCTGTGAAGGTATCACATTAGTTACACAATGAAATATATATGTTTAGAGTAACTAGAGAGTTAATATTTGTGGTTATTTTTATATCCCAGAACTTCACAAGCAATGAGAAGTTAATGAAGTTTTTCAATGTATTAACAACAAATACAGATGGCGAGATTGAATTCATTTCATCAATGGAAGGTACGTGTGAGTATAGAGCAATAATGTTTGTATAGGCTGAATACTAGGCTATCCATGGTCCCCTGCCCCAAGGACTGATCCAGACAACCCACGGAGGAGGATATCCAGCTGATTGGGGATGGGGAGGGGGGGCATTGGGGAATTGGGAATAACAACTCATTGTTTGCCCACTAAATAATGTAATTCATTATGGACAATAAAAAAAAAGAATAAGCAGGGTTGAGGATGAAGACATAAATGGAGAGGATGACTTCTAGAAGAATTACAGATTAAGTACCTTGACAGTTTCTCCTTCAGACAATACCAAAAGAGGTGGCTAGAAGAGAGAAAAAAAAAAATCTGAATTCATTGATGAATTGGCAAGAAAATAAGGTTATTCAAGACCAAAACTCTGAATTGGCTGGAATATTAAAACCAGAATTATTGTTGGAACAAAACTGGAATTAAAACTCAGGATATTCAGGATACACATATGGGGAGAATGCCGCATGGAACAGGACCCTATACCTGCCCTGAAAGGCTGAACTCAGAGTCCACTGGGAGTACCAGGGATTTGGTCACAGCAACAAGAAATAACTAATAATATAGCACTGGCTAGCCCAAACTCTCTGTGTAGCCCAGGGTGGCCCTGAAACCTTGGTGATCACTTTGCCTCAGCTTCTGGAACTCTGGGATGATAGGCATGTGCCAACACCCCTGGCTTCATTCAAAAGCTTGTATATTTTCATTCATGTGATGTTTAAGACTTGGTATAAAGGAAGTGATACGTTGCTTATTGATAAATTGCAGGGAAGAATGAGGTAGTGGACAGGTTACTCCAGTAAACACTGTGCTGAAGGAGGGGAATATGGTTGGAGGATCCTTGAAGGACTTTGAAAGTATTAGTCATATTTCATGTTTTCATGTGTATAATGAATGACCATGTACCATTTCCTAAGTTGCATCTATTCATCTATCTGTCTATCTATCATTCTCTCTATCATATCTATGTTTACACTTATTCAGATGTTTTTACTACTTGAGAAACTAAAATAGTAGAAAATAATATTGCCAAATGAATAGAAGTAGCAGGAAAAGCAAAGAAAGTAAAGTAGTTTTTGTTTATCATGTAAATTGTCAGCCAGATCACTGGCCTTTAGCCCGAATTGACTCTTAGAGTCTCTGAGCCATGTGAGCCATTTGGCTGTATCTTGTTTTGGCATGTGAATGTAGTGTGTGTGCAGTGTGTGCATGAGGCCAGATGAGAATGTTGGATGTTCCACCTCTCACTCTTCCAGGATGTGTCCTTGAGACACACTTCCTCACTGAGCCTGGAGCTGCTGCTTTCAGCCAGACTGGTTGACCAGAGAGCCCAGTGATTCACTTCTCTTCACACCCCCCCAAGACGAGTTTACATGCATGTACAGCCATGTCCAGCTTTTTATTTTTTTTTAAAAACTTTTCATTCATAGCCTTCGTACATATAGATAGCAACATGATCACAGTACCCTCCCACCACCTCCCTCCCTGGCTTGTTAATAATGGTTTCTGGGGATTGAACTCAGACCCTCTCAGGCAAGCTGGAAGAACAAGTCCTTTTACCTGCTGAGCCATCTCTCCAGCCCCTTCAGAGGTAATAGAATTTAAGACACCATTATTTTTTTCAGACTGGAATGTCATTCATAAATAGTGACAAGAGGTATAAATCCTACTGTGGTTAAGTATACCAAACTCTGATAGTTTCCACTGCAGAAGCACACCTGAATGCTCAGGGTGACTGTGGTCATACTGCCACTTCAACATTGTTGCAATAAGTAGATATTTTCCTTTGTCTGGGTTATTTTTCTAAGGACACCAGCCCTGCATGTCTCTTGGAGTCTGTTCTCTTTGGTCTATCTGTCTTACAGTGTTTCTTACTCCTCTGTGCAAGCAGTGAACTCCTGGGCAGCAGGAAGTGCTGAGGACTGATGAGCACAGCTGGTTCATACTGTCACATGGTAGCAACAAAGGGTATTGATTTAAGATGATTTAAGCTCGAAGCATTGGGCTCAAGGGCAGGTGTTGGGAGAAGTTGAAAGTGAGAGAGTAGGCCAGTGAAAGATGGTGCTCTGCATGCCACACGGAGTGCCTGCTTTGGTGAGGCTGGTTAGTGATGTGAGAGCACTGAGTACCAGAGAAGAGTAAACTAGAGTAAGTTAGGAGCAGTGTTGTTCAAAAATTGCCAAGCCACTGTGTCTTAATCTGTTTTCTGTTGCTATAACTGAATTCCAGAAATATGAAACTTCTAAAGAATAGAGGTTTATTTATGTCACTGTTCTGGAGGCTGAAAAGTCCTGGATCATAGTGCTGACACCTGCTGAATCTGGTGAGGACTTTATCTTGCTATATCACAACATGGCTGTGTGTATCACATGGCAAAACAGAGAGGCATCCTGGCTTGATTTCTCTTCATATAAAGCTACTTTGCCATTATGGCCTCACTGTTATGACTTAATCTCGTCCTAATTCCTACAGGTTCTATCTCCACGTACTATCCCTTTATTACTCAGAGGACTGTGTTGCCAACATGTGAATTCCAGGGAACATACCCAGACCACAGCACACTGGTCAAACCAGTGGGGGATAATCCACATCTAGGGAATTTAGGGGAGGTCACCATTGTTCTTCCACTTCATTTTTTTCTCTCTAGTGTCTCTCTTTTCAGTTGATAGCATCACAGTAGTAACTCAGGAGCCATGTTGACTTCCACTTCTGAACACTTCATGCCAATCTTGGCTAGGACTTAATGACATTAAAATCCATGCCCATTGTTAGGTTTTATTTACCTTGTTGAATTCCTTTTTGGTCAGAGATACTAAAAGGGTCTTTCTGAATTTTCCTTTGTATTTCTTAGTAATAATGATTTCTCTTTTTTAAAAAAGTTAAATGAATGATTTTTTTAAAAAACTACTTTTTATATAACAGAATATACTCTTATTATATCTTCTTACTCCAGCTCCTGTTATCCTGGAGGCCCTCCTCAGTGGGGTTATGGTACTCACTGCGGGGTCATGAAGACCTCAGTCAGTCCCTATGGGGAACTGTGGGGGGACTGTGCCTCCAGCTATTCCTACTCACTCTGTGGCTCTTACAATCTTTCTGTCCCCTCTTCTATACTGTTCCTGCGCGATGGCAGGCCTGTTGGCAGTCTAATTTAGTGTTGAGTTCTCTGTAGCCTCTAGATTTCTGCTTTGATAGGTGTTGTAGTCAACTTTCTCTGTTTCTGTGCATAAAGAATCCAAACAAAAGTGGCTTGTGGAGGAATGGGTTTATTAGGCTTATGGACTTCAGCGGAGACTCCATCCTGGCAGGGAAAATGATGGTATGAGCAGAGGGGTGGACATCACCTCTCCCATAGCACTGCAAACAGTGGCAGGAAGGTATGCCAAACACTGGCAAGGGGAAGCTGCCTTATAACCCCATAAGCCCACCCTCAGCAACACAACTCAAGTGAGGTTATAAAACCCAAACTTCCATCAGCTGAGGATTAATCATTCACAACACATTCATTTGTTTGTGGGGGACACCTGGATCAAACCATGACAATAGGTTTTGATTGATCACCGTGTCAGTAAACCATCACCCTGGAGCTGGTTGTCAGACTAGGAGTAAGAGCAGTATTCATGTCGCCACTTCCTCTGCAATTTCTCCTGGGCCTTGGCAGATGTGATAGAGGTGGTAATCTCGCGATAGGCAGTTGACTATCTACTTGTCTTATTAATGGATTTTGGCTCTCCTCTGTTTTTTTCTGCCTTCTGTAAAATAAAACAGATTCTCCAGCCAAGAGTGAAAGCAGCTTGCATTAAAGGGATATGCAAAGTTATTTGAGAGATTTTTGCTTTGTAAGGCCACTCTTCTTCAGAGAGAAGTGGGGGCTTCTTACTGATGTTTGAATTTCCTGTCTATGGATTCTAACTTGGATTCCAGTACCAAATATGAGTCCTCTCTCACTGTGTGGGACTCATGTCCAATCAGAGAACAGTTGGCTACTTGCAAAGGCTATGCACCACTATTGTACAAATGTATACTTCTTGACCATCTGGTTGATTTCATAGTCTGCAGGGTTTCTTGCTTATTCATGCTGTTGGTGACCATTGTCCTCCAGTGGCTCCCATAAGGCTATCCAGAACTAGGAGGGCTAACCAGGAGGGAGCTAGTTTCCCTTTTGGTTCCAGTATGGTATTCCAATGTCCTGTGACCATAGTCAGTGGTGTCTTCAGCAATAGGGTCTTACCTTTTAGCTCTGGCAGGTAAACAAATGTTTTGGCAATGACCTACATTGTTTTGGGGACTTCATGGATCTCCCTGGCCAATAGCTCTCTATGGGGGACAGCCTAATTCTGGGCCATGGATTAACCAGTTCATGGTTTTTAAGGTTAAGCTTTTTCCACCTTCTACCTAGACTGTCCTCCTTGCCCCTTTCTTGGTGGTTACATCTTATAGAATGCTAGTCAGAATGAGTTTCTATGGAACTGATTCATGTTGTCTTAACTTTTGTGTAATTCTCTCTCTATACCCACTACCCCCAATATTCTGTCCCTCCCTAACTTGTGAGGCAACTTTTCCTCTCCTCTCCATATTTCTTCTTTCTCCTGGTCTCATTCTGGTTTTATGCCCATATTCTTGGTGCTGACCAGCGTTTGCACTCATCTCTACACCATCCCACTTAGGAACCGTGGATGAGAGAGTACACGCAGTGTTTGCTGGGCTGGCCTGACCTCCTTTAGAATGATGTTTTCCCAACTCCATCCATTTTTTTTTAAATTTCATTTTTCCTTACCACTGATCAGAATTCCCACTGTGGATATATATCATATCTATTGTCCATCAGTTGATGGGCATCTGGGCTGATTCCAGTTCCTGGCTATTGTGAATAGAGCAGCAATAAACATGGCTGAGCAGGTATCAAATGGTAGATATATTTTCATCTTTAATCCATTTTCTTTTTCCTGTCCACACTGTCTTATTCTCCCTTAGCATTAACTGCCATCTACCTGTTGTTCCTTTGGGGCCTGAGAATCCACACTGCTCCATAGAGCAGTTTTTACCTCTGCTTTTCTGTCCTCTGGCAAGCTCCTCGTCAATTCCACTCCTTCTCCTGACAGGCTTATCGCCATCTAGAACACACAGGCCAGCGGCCTCAGCTCTGAGAAGCCATCATCTCTCCTTTCCATGTCTTTGGGCTCTTCCTGTGTGTTTCTCCTGTCTCTTGGCAATATTGCTTGTAACTCATACTCCTCAAGTTCTGTTTCAAAATTTATTATTTTTTTGTAAGAAGAGAGAGATAGAAGACACATACACACACATACAGAGAGAGAGGAGAGAGAGAGAGAATGAGAATGAGAATGAATGGGTGTGCCAGGGGCCTCCAGCCACTACAAACAAACTTCAGATGCATGTGCCCCTGTGCATCTGGCTTTATGTGGGTACTGGGGATGGAACCTGGGTTGTTAGGCTTTGCAAGCAAGTACCTTTACCACTGAGCCATCTTTTCAGCCCTGCTCTCTGTTTTTGAGACCCTTGTTCTAAATGAGTGAGGTGGGGCATGATGCCTGTGGAGTCAAGCAATGTCATTGGCATGTTAAGGAGCAGTTTACTAAAGAAGAGTAAACCTTGGTTCCGAAAGTCAGCGTATCTGTGAGTTTGTGTCTATCAGGTAAATCCTGATTATGACATTACTTAATGTATTTTTATCCCCAGTCATGCTTTTCCCATGTCAGGAAAATACACCACAGCCCTTGCTTTCTGCTGACTATGGATCTCTTACTGGTGTTGTTATGCTCAGTCCCAGGTAGGAGATGAAAGTGCAGCATCATAAGGTGGGTTGGGGAGAGGCAGTGGAAGTGATGGGGTGCATTGCTGAGCACTGCTTGGTGTGGTAAGTTTTGACTCTCCAGGACTGAGTGTTGGCATAGTTGATTCTCATCAATATTTCATTATGGGATGAGAACATGTATGAAGGGTAGATAAAGACCTCCCATGGAAGAAATGTGTGTCCCTAATGCAGTGTGCACTTGAGCATGGTGATACGTCAGTGGAAGAATATGTGCTTAGCATGTTTGAGGCCCTTGGATAAATCCACAATCAAAACTGTTCACCTGTACATTGAACTGGAACATACTTCAAGGCCGGAGCTGGAAACAGATTATAAATACAGACCAGTGAGACCTGTAATGAGATTTTCACATCTACTCTGGACAGAAATCTCAAGAGAATACATGGTCTGATGTAGTGAGTTATAAAGTAATGTTTTAAGTAGCACATGACATGAAACAATTTAATTATAAATAGCATCTTAAGCCATTTCCTTATTTGTGTTCTTCATCCAGGACACAAGTATCCAATCTATGCTGTCCAGTGGCATCCAGAGAAGGCTCCATATGAGTGGAGCAAACTGGAAGGCATTCCCCATGCTCCAAATGCTGTGAGGACTGCATTTTATTTAGCAGATTTTTTTGTTTCTGAAGGTAAGATGTGGGTACATGACTTATCAGTACAGTATAGTTTTGAAGCAAAGTGCCTCTTACATTCCCTTTACTTCGTGACTGTTCATAAAGTCTGCAGATTTTAACATAAAAATATTAAATAATGTGAAAGCCCTGAAACTTGAGATATTAGGTATTCAAATCAAAGTAGGGCAGTTATGTTATCATACAAGTTATGCTATCATAGAGTAGGCTGAATTGTGAACTGTCATGGTGGTGCACACCTTCAATCCCTGCATTCAGGAGGCAGAGGTAGGAGGATTGCCATGAGTTTGAGGCCACCCTGAGACTACGTAGTGAATTCCAGGTCAGCCTGGGCTAGAGCGAGACCCTACCTTATAAAAAAAAAAAAAAAAAAAAAAAGCAAACAAAAAGAATGTGGAGTTTTTTTTTCTTGAAAGGGACTTAAAATATTTATTTATTTGCAAGCAGACACAGAGTGAGAGAGAGAGAGAGACAGAGAGAGAGAAGAGAGAGAATGAGAATGTGGGTACACTAGGGCCTCCACCTGCTGCAAACAAACTCCAGATGCATGTGCCACTGTGCATCTGGCTTTAAATGGGTATTGGGGAAATGAAGCCAGGTTGTTAGGCATTTCAGGCAAGCAATATAACTGCTGAGCAGATCCAGCTCCTTTAGTAATTTTTATTTAGAGTTTTTCACGAATAATTATTTCATTTTAGCAGCCTTTGAGCATTACATGTTATTCTTTTAAGACAATGCTATACATTGACTTCTCCCTGCACTACCCCCATGCTGCGGCTTTAAGGCCACCTGTCCACAGGCACATTGGGGATTGTTAATACTCCTTTCCTGCTATTAGGGGATGAGAACACCTAATAATGGGAAATTCCTATGTTTAAATACAGAGTTTGAGTGTAGATGCTTATGTTTTAGTTAAGTAATATGGATGCAGAACAGGGCTAGAGGCACAGTGTGTGAAGGACAGGGCATCACTCAGGTGAGGCTTGGCCAGGTGGAAACTGGATGTGAACCTTGTTTTCATCAATATTCCAGCTTGCTCGAAGTTTTCCTCTACCTTCTTACTCTTATAGGGACCCAAGAAACTCCTATTAGGTTGGTTTGGGATTGAAATTAAGAGTAATTGAATGGGTGATTTTATGACAAAAACTCCAAATGAAAATAGCCAAAGAAAACCATCACAACTGCAATAATTCAAACAAGCATTTCCCCCCTTGTGTGGGTGGGAGGGAGAATAAAGGTGGGCAGAGCAGGCTTTGCTGCTGGTTAAATCACGTGTCAGTTGTTGGTTTTTACCTGCACGTGTTCTTTATAAAAATGTCCAAGGGCCAGTATTTACTTTAATGTTGATCAGTTAGATTTTTATCCCTGCACCAGTACCAACCAAACAAACCCAAACTTCTCACTGGGCCAAGTTGTTTTTCTCCTCTTCTTTTGTCTGAACCTCCCCTTCTCCTAACCCCACAGCCTCCACTTTATCACTTTCTCCATCCTTCTGGCTCTGGGAGCATCTCAGTGCAGGTGCACATGAAGACAGTCTGCCGCTTCTCCAGCCATGGGCCCGTGTGTGCACTTTCACCCCCCCAAGCCTGTGTCAAGTCTCACACATGTGCAGCCAGCCGCGTTATAAACATTTCATGACTAGAGGGTCTGTAGCACACAGGATCTGGTGACAGCCTACATCAGGAGCTGTTAGAGTTGGGACATTCTCTAAAACATTTTTTTATGTTGATGTTTTTCTACTTAATACTGCTGATTACAGGAAGAAAGATTATAACGTAGTCTTGAAAATCTTGTTATGTAATTGTTTAAAAATGAAAATTCTTTTTCTTGCAGCCCGGAGAAACAATCATCACTTTCAATCCCAAGTTGAAGAGAATCAGTCCTTGATTTTTCAGTTCTCTCCGGTTTATACTGGAAATATCTCTTCATTTCAGCAGTGTTACATATTTGACTGAAAGTCATCAATATGTGAACAGAGCAACTTTGAATAATTCTGCAGTCAAACTGCTAAATAGTTACTCAAAAGCACTATGAGAAACCAGGGCTTCCTTTTCTATGTGCCTGGTTTTGATTTTTCCCTTAGTTTCATGATTACTTATACCACATTTGATAATTTAACAGTGAGGAAGATAAATAATCATGGTGTTTTCATGGAGTTTTCTTCTTGTAACTGAAGATTAGAAAAAAATAAATTTATTGAAAATATTCTTTGTGTGATTATCATTGCTTTTAGAAGGAAATAAGATACCAAGACAACCCATCTCATTTTTGCTAAAATCTTAAGTTCTATGTCTCCCTCCATTTCATCTCTGGAGTAAGTATTTCTCTTTCTCTCTCTCTCTCTCTCTCTCTCTCTCTCTCTCTCTCTCTCTCTTTGTGTGTGTGTGTGTGTGTGTGTGTGTGTGTGTGTGTGTGTGCAAAGTATGCATCTTCAGTGTTTATCTTCTACAATGAGTTACACAATAGACCCCATGATAAACACTTGTGGATCTTTGTAGATGAACCTTTTCTTCATGGAAAATAATGAAAAAGCTGTACATTTTAATCTATTTCTTTTCTCTACTACTCTCTTCTACCCTTACTGTATCATGTAAATTCTCAGAATTCTGAATGAATAAGCAAGCTGCTCGGAACTAGTGTTTGAGCTGTGTCTAAGAAATGATGTTTCACACTTGCTTTTGTGGGTCAGCAGAGCTGTCGCAGAAAATATGTGGGGAATGAGGTTGGGAAGCATGGAGAGTGGTTTTATGTCCATAAAGTTAACATGCTGAAGATGCTGAGGTCATATTCTTTGGACAATAAGGACCAATGGAACATGAAAATCAACAGGAATTACTAATTCAGTCACCCAAGAATACTTTCATAGAAATATGGCAGATTGGTTTCTTCGCTGAATGTTTTATTGTTGAATGTGTCATTTACAACTCTGGAAGAGAGAGAAACACTGTGCCCCACCTAGCTCTTTCCCAGGCATATCAGATCCATGTAGATCTGTGTGTTTCTGCAGAGCCTTAATTGCACCTCTGACTGGCCAGCTGCATATAAGGCTGCATCCATCCTGTCTGTGAATACTGGCTTCCATTTAATCACAAAGGAGCACTGTGTTTTTTTGGTGGTGATCAGAAATGCAAGAAAATTTATACTCATGCTAAATTTCCCATCTTTTGTATTATGTAGTTTTTTTTGAAGTATTCAAACTAGAGCCACTTTATTTCAAGAATGGAATCTCTTTTAGTGTCACCCCCCCTTCATCCCACAAAGGACAGGGAAGGGATGGTCTCCTTCACCAGTGGGAACAGGGGACATTGCTAGAAGATCCTGTTGCTGAGCTGTAACTGATGGATGGGTGTCACTCCTGGTGCATACTGTGGAGCCTGCAGCAGGGAGGGGTGGGGTTACATACTTTGTGTGTGGGGGGGCACAGGCTGAGGGGGAAAATAGGGAATATATGCGGTTTATAAAATGCTAGAACCAAAGCAAGAAGGACCGCATGAGCCTGGGCCTTTCTACATGAACTAGACAGGGTCCCCTTCTCAGCTTTCCACTGATAGCAGAAACATCACGGGAGTATTTCCTTCCTCTCTTCTATGCGGAGTGCCCCAGATGCATTGGAGATGATGGTCATAGGGGACACTACTCAGCTTGATAACTAAGGCCCCACCATCACACTGAACTCGAAGTCTAGCACACATTTTATGGGGAATGCTGATTACCTTCCTACTTTTCACTTCTGAGTACAGAAGTCTTTAACTGTTGTAGACATGGTGTATTGATTACTTTTTCACTGCTGGGACAAAATACCAGATCAAAAGCAGCTCTTCTAAGCAAGGCAGAGAGAGCATGGCAGGGGCAGGAAGCCTGTGTCACATTGTCATATTGGCAGACAGAAAATACAGAACAGCAAGTAGGGCCAGTCTGTAACACCTCAATGCCCACCTCCAGTGATACAATTCCCCTTGGACGAAGTGTGTAAATCTATCTCCTAAATGTTCCATAGTCTTCTCAAGTAACTGGGGACCAAGGGTTCAACTGCAATAGCCCGTCAGACACATTTTACATTCAAGCTAGCACACATGATTAGGATGGTTCCACGGCTTCTACAAAGCACAGGGCCAACATATGAAAGCATACAAGCCCAGAGCCTAGTACATAGGTCTCAGTAAGTGCTGTGTGCATATAAACAAGGTTTGTCCTTAGAATTGAGTTAGAAAATAGATCAGTGAAGAATTTTCTCATCAGACAAGATCTCAGAAATGATCTTTCAGTGCTTAGAAGCAGGGGCATTGTGATTATATTGCTTTGTCATTGTATTCCATTTACTGAAATTGTTTTTATTTATACCCAAGGGAATATTTATAATTGTCACGCACAAGGTAGTTTGAAATTAACTGAAGTATTTTGTAGTAACATGTGAGGAACGCTAGATGTCAGGAGAGAACCAGCTACGCTTTTGTTTAACTGGTTGTGGTCAAGCATTTACAAGGGTGGATTTAAAAAAAAAAATGCTAGGACCCAAAGAACGTTTACTAGTACAACTATTTTCCTATAAAAATTAATGGTTGAATGAACATTAGACTAATGCCTAATAATGCAAGATCTCCATTCACTGATGTACCGAGGTGCCAAATGATTGTATCAAAAGAAACAATTACAAGCATCTGCTTAAGGGTCAGGGGTTTCCATCCACATATTTGGTGGATGTAGATAGAACTCAATACTCCAGTATTCAGGAGACTGAGACAGAAGGATTCACATAAGTTCTAGGCTAACTTGGTCTATATAGTGAGTTCTGGGCCAACCAGGGCTACACAGTGAGACTTGTCTCAAAACAACCAACTAAACACAAACACAGGAAAAATAAAAAGAAGAAAGTTTCCTTTGTCCCCTCTTGCCTAACTGGGTTGAATTGGGCTCAGAAATTTTGATTTCCTGGGTGAAAAGAGGCGAGCTGTACCCCAAGAGTCTCCAAATCAGGAAATTGTGTTATTGAATTGAAGGTTACTATAAGTAAGCATGGGTGTGGTTTGTTTTTGTTCCCTGCAGATCACACCTTATCATGAATGTCCTCCAAAGCTTGTCCTGGTGTCCCTTTCAAGTTTACACAAAACTCGCTGCTTCACTTTTCAGAGGGACGTGTTCCTTTGTGTACATGCACTTGACATGATTATAAGCTTCCCATCTCTGACATCTGTAATAGTTTTCCATCAACTTGGTTTAAAACCAGCTTGTTTCATAGTATAACCAGTCCTTAAAAATTGCAATATCACATTAACACCTACTACAGTTCATTTAAGTCAATTCCTTCTGAAAGATTTTTAGGAAGAAACTCAAGAGTTTGGACTCTCTAGTGGAAGATAATTGAGATTATCCTGGTGAGCATTGAAAACTATTATTTCCATTAGTGAAGTCTAATAAGTGTTTTGAGGGGTTAGCTGCATTGCACACAGTTCTTTCTTATCTGGCTCTCTGGTCCTATCTTACAGATTCTCAGAAGAGAAGAGGAAGAGAACACCAAAAGTCAGCATGTCATGACTGAGACCTGCTTCCAGAACTTTTTCTTAACTGTGACCTTAGCCTTGATACATTCTATGTATTCTTTGAGAACGTCTGATTCTTTTAAAATTGTCATTCAAGTTTTAAAATTCAGAGTATATTCTTTAATAGTATTGAATAAGGGGAAAATGCATAATTTCTGTAAAGTTAAATAGCACAACAAAAGTTTTCATCTTGAACGGAACCATAGTTTTACCTTTCCAATGGAAGAAACCTTGTTTCTCTTCCACTTTTGTACAATAAATCGAAGTAGTTATGATCTTTTGTATTTTTCTTTGGTAGTCAAAGGAATACTTGGTATTTTTTATGGTTTCTACTGGAGGAGAAAGTAGCTAACCAGAAGAATATGGGAATCATTTGGTATTATTAAAAGTACTGGTTGACCCTAATTGTGAGGCAAGGTAGCTGCATAAAACAGGCTTTGAGCTGTCTTACAACAGACTTTTTACAACTATGATAACTATAAAAAACTGAACTCAGAGGATCCTGTTACTTCCTCTTGGCACTTTTTCACACAGTTGCACACACAGTTTATGCCTTGCTTCTTTCACTTGACTAGATCAGAAAAGCGTGTTCTGGTGTGGCTGGGTGGGTGGCCATCCTAGCTGTCTGGATGTCAGCTCTTCATGATGGCATGATGGCCCAGCCACTGAGCTGACTGCACTGAGCAGGTTACGATTGGTCAGCATAGGAGGAGGAGGCTGCAACCAGGCAGGAATGTGCCTTCCTGTGGTCCAAAGTCCAGCAGTGAGGCAGATCCAAGCCAAAGTCCACCCAGTGAATCAGTGAAGAGCAAAAGGACCCTAGCAGTTTAGTGAGCAGACAATGGAACCTGGAATTTGGGTTTGAATTCAAGGAAGCTTGAAGTGTAAGCAGGTTTCCACAAGCCTGGAAAGTACAGGCTAAGAGCCTCTCTGTCTTCATAAGAGATAGAAGATTGCCTCTGTGTGTGCATGTGTGTATGCCTGCTTGTATGTATGTGGGTGCACGTGTGTGCAGGTGCTTATTTACATGTGTGCACATGTGCAGAAGCTAGAGCAACCTGCTCAGTTGCTTTCCATTTTATTTTTCTGAGACAGGGTCGCTCACTTAACTGAGAGCTCACCAAATCAGCTACTCCAGCTAGCCAGTAACTCCCAAAGATCTGCTTGTCTCTGCATTACAGGCACACACCATCATGCCTGACATTTTACATGGGTGCTGGGGATACTTAGGTCCTCATGCTTGCATGACAAGTGCTTTACCTACTGAGCCATCCCCAGCCCTAAAAGCTGGCTTTTATCAGGTTGTCCCTTGTCACATCTCTGCTTTGGAGATCAAGCAGCAAAGCACAGTGCTAGTTCATCTTCCATGATGCCAAGATGCTCACCTGGAAAAGCTGCTAGCCGTTGCCCACGTTGGACATACGTGTTAGTAGGAAGAGAGCCTAATTTGGTCTCCTGCTTATGGCTGATTTTCAAAGCAGCTTTAAGACAATTACACTGAGTGTGTTTCAGTCCTTTTTTTGTATGTATAGGAAACTTCTTTAGACCATCTAAAGCCTGCAAGGGCAACCACATACAGGTAGGTCATTGCTTCCCTTACCCATGTGGGCTTCTGCTTACAGGTCCTTGTGCTGAATGTCACCTTCCTTATGGCTGTGAGGCTGTGGGTCATCCTTACAGAGATGGTAGATGCTGGCCCTGGAATGCTGCAGCTCCATTCTCCTCTGTTGATAATCAGTGGTAAGCCCATTCCTCCAAGGATAGCTGAGTCAGCTACCTTCCTAGCTCAGCCCTCAGCATATGTGTAGGTTTTAGAGTCTGTATTAGGGAATTTTTTCATTGCTGTGACATCAAAAAGCTTAGAGGAGGGAGGGCTTACTTTGATTTACAGTCCCAGGAGATCCAGCCCACGATGGTGGGAAGGCAAGGCCGAAGGAGCCGAAGGTGTCTGGTCACATTGTGTCCACAGTCAAGCAAGCAGAGATTGGTGAATGCTCATACTCAGCTTGCTTTCTCCTTTTTAGTCAGTCTAAACCCCCAGCCTAAGGAATGGCATCACCCACAATGAGAGTGGATCTTCCCACCACAATTAACCTAACCTAGAAACTCCCTTACAGACATGCCCAGAGATTGTTTTCTAGAGGATTCCAGATCCAATCAGATTGACAATTGAGATTAACCAGCACAGAGCCTCTCTCAGACATATGTGTCTGTTATTCCTTATTCATAGATCAAAATCCAGGAGGAGCTTTGAGGTTACATTATCTCCATTAAATCAAGTTGCTGTCTGTTTCCACTATCACCATGGTGGGAAGAGAAGCCAGTTCTTCTCGGTAGGAACTGCCGTCTTTACTCTGCTCTGGTGGCACACACGGACCTGGCTGGTTATTGGTTATGCCCACTATGGGTGCTAGTCACCCAGGGATCTCTGGTGCCTCTGGCATAGCAAAGATTGACAGCAGCCTTGACTTTTAACTTGACATTTTTCTCAGGTACTGGTGACATCTGACTGATGCTGTCACCAGTAGCAAGTGGCACCCTTCTCAGGTTCCTGAGCTAGTCCAGAGACTGCTCTGGACATGGAGTGTCTTACATGAATATTTTCCTTCTGTATTTAACATTTTTGTGTCTCCTTTTTCTTCTTCATCCTTTAGATAATTTTTTCACTATCCAAAATATATTTATGAGAAACTTGATCCTTGATTCAGTGGCAAAATAATTTGTCATAGAGATCAAAATATTTCAAGGTGTATCTCGTAATATGTTATTGCACTAATTTTATTTGACTAACGGTGATGCTGTGATCTGAATGCTTGTGTCCTCCTGAGT
>PVHP010035035.1:0-18694 GCA_004024765.1 Zapus hudsonius | reverse complement strand
AAAAAACCCTGGGCTGGAGAGATAGATGGCTCAGCAGTTAAGGCACTTGCCTGCAAAGCCTAACGACCCTGGTTCAATTCCCCAGTACCCACGTAAAGCCAGATGCACAATGTGACACATTGAGAATACCTGTTTCAAAAAGTAAGGTGGCCAGGCATGGTGGCACCTGCCTCTATTCCCAGCACTTGGGAGGCAGAAGTAGGAGATTTCTGTGAGTTCAAGGCCATCCTAGAACTACAAAGTGAGTTCCATGTCAGCCTGGGCTAAAATGAGACCTTACCTCGAAAAAACAAAACAAATAAATAATAAAATTAAAAATAAAAAGATTCCTTCAATAAACAAACAAAAACCACCAACAACAAAAGGTGGGCAGCAGTCAAGTGAGAAACCTGTCACCAATCTTTGCCTCCACATGCACATGTACACATGTGCTTGTATGTGTACATGCACCCACACACACTACAGACAAAAGATTAGGGATGAGAAACACATTTCAACTTTATCTGTAATATTTTATCATTTCTCATTAAAAACAAAAGTAAGGATATATGACTTCAGAGCAACTAAGAGAAACCATTATTGTCAATTCTGGCTGCTTCCCATATTAATATAACTATTAGCTTTTCCTTCCTTCCTTCTTTCCTTTCTTCCTTTCTTTTTTGGAGACAAGGTCTTGCTATGTACCCAGGATGGCCATGAACTTGAGATTCTCTAGCCTTAGTCTCCTGACTTTAGGATTACAAATGTGTGCAGTAACATCCAATTACCAACCTTACATTTAAAAAGTAAAAATAAAAAATATTTTCAAAAACAAACATTTTCTACTTCTCTAGAATGATGGGAACATATGAAAACCCTTAACTAGAACCCCAAGTGGCAGTAAAAGAACTGAGCAACAGTGTCCCCTCCCCTCAGGTGGACCTTGTCTCTCCACTCCTCGACATATCCCACCCAGTCCTGTTTCACAGCCAGTATACTTTGCTCATTTCTACTATAACTATCTATGATCAAATTCATGTATATGATTTGATTAAGAAAGGCCTGCTGCCTGGGTAGTACAAGCCTTTAAACCAAGCACTTGGGAGGCAGAGGTAGAAGAATCGCTTTTAATGATGAGAGTTCAAAGCCATCCTTGAGACTACATAGTGAATTCCAGGTCAGCCTGGGCTAGAGTGAGACCCTACCTCGAAAAACAAAACAAAAAAAGAACACAGAAAGGCCTGCTGGAGCCAGGCGTGGTGGGTGGGGCACACCTTTAGTCAGAAGGATCATAGTGAGTTTGAGCTTTTTTTTAAACATTAAAAAATTTTTGGGCTGGAGAGATGGCTCAGAGGTTAAGGCACTTGCCTCCAGTGTCTAAGGCCCCGGGTTCAATTCCCCAGGACCCATATAAGCCAGACCCACAAGGTGGTGGCCCTGGTCCCCTCTCTCTCTCTCTCTCTCTCTCTCTGCTTGAAAATGAATAAAAAAAATTTTTTTCAAGCAAAGAAATACAGAGAGAGAGAGAGAGAGAGAGAGAGAGAGAGAGAGAGAGAGAGCAAGCACCAGGGCCACCACCTTGTGGGTCTGGCTTATGTGGGTACTGGGGAATTGAGCCAGGGGCTGTAGGCACTGGAGGCAAGTGCCTTAACCGCTGAGCCATCTCACCAGCCCCCAAGTTTGATTTTGAAACCAGCCTGGGGCAACAGAGTGAATTCCAGGTCAGCCTGGGCTACAGTGAGACCCTACCTTGAAAAGCAAAATGAAATAAAACAATTTTTAAATTGCAAGCAATTAAGAAAAACACTGATGTCAACCTCTGGCCTCCACATGGGCACATGCACCATCTTACATACACAGGCTCATACAGATACAAACATGCATACATACCACACACATAACAAAAACATAAAAAAACAATGAAAGGATTAGTCTAGATTTTTAAATGACATTTAGTAAGGGTCTATAATGACATGGAAAATGGTTATAAATAAAAAAGCAATTTACAAAATTGAGTAAGTGCATGTGTCACAATTATATAAAAACAAGGCACATCAAACATCAGTAGTGGTCCACTTTAGGTGGGAGGATAGGTAATTTCCCCCTATTTTTTCAACATTTCTGTATTTTACAAATTCTCTTTAACAAGTATTAGGCATCTTCAAATAGGGAGAAAAAAATAAAGGTCTGGCAATTCCCCAGGAGCAGCCCAGCAAGAAGGAGCCAACTGCAGACACATGGAGTGCACACTAATGCAGCTCTAATCAATACACTGCAGCGCAGTGGCCTCTCACATCACACCAGGGAACCACCTGCCAACGGCCTGGCTCAGAGGTCAAGGACTCAGGAGGATCCGAAATGCGGTCCCAGCCGCAGATCACAAGCGTCATCAGAAAAGCACCACAGGAAGAAAAAAGCAGCACCCTGTTAACGGGTCTAAACCACCTCCTTCTCTTAGGGGAAACAGATGTCTTCCCTCTTCATTTACCACAGCACCACCAACACTAGTCTCTTTCACAAACACTCCGAGTTCTTTTAATTATCAGAACTCTACGATCTCTGAACCACCCTAAATTGGCATGTACATTTTAGACCTCTCTGATCCTATAATAGCTGTGGTAGTTTGAGTAAGGTGTCCCCAGTAAATTTGTATTCTGAATGCTTGACCCCCAGCTGATGGCAATTTTGGAATTGGAACCTTGTCAGAGGTGTGTTGCTGAGGGCAGGCTTATGGGTGTTATAGCCAGCTTCCCCTTGCCAGTGTTTGGCACACTCTCCTGATGCTATTGTCCACCTGATGTTGGCCAGGAGGTGATGTCCAGCTCATGCCATGGTTTTCCCTGCCATCATGGAGCTTCCCTTGAATCTATAAACCAAAATAAACCCTTTCCCCTCAAGCTGATTTTGTTGGGTACTTTCTGCCAGCAACAAGAAGTTAACTGCAACAATGGCATTATCACAATGGGATTTTCAAAACAAGATTTCCATCCAGGTACAGTCCCAGCACTAGGGAGACTCAGGTGGGAGAATCACCTGAATCTAGAAGTTTTAAGATCAGTATGGACAATATATGGACAATATAGTGAAATCTAATTATAAAAACAGACAAAACAAAATTATATATATATGTTCAATATATATGAACATATATATATATATATATATATATATATATATATATATATATATATAATTTTGTTCAAACCTCTGATTAATAATGTCACTGACCTGCAGAATACTTAAAAGGGCATGGGTGGCCGGGCGTGGTGGCGCACGCCTTTAATCCCAGCACTCGGGAGGCAGAGGTAGGAGAATCGCTGTGAGTTCGAGGCCAGCCTGAGAATCCAGTGAATTCCAGGTCAGCCTGAGCTAGAGTGAGACCCTACCTCGAAAAACCAAAAAAAAAAAAAAGGCATGGGTGAAAGGCATAAAACATACCTGGGGAGCAGCCAAGTATGTATGGTGTCACACACCTGTAATCCCAGCACTCAAGAGGCTGAAGCAACAATCCCATGTCAGGATAATTTTAAGGGCATAAAGGAAAAAAAAACTGAGTGTATGCACAAAGAAGTTTAAACATGTGTATGCTTGTAAACATCACTATCTCTGGCTACCAAGATACTCATCAATAAGGGACTGGTTAGATTATGACACCTCTATATGATGGAACACTCTGCAGTCATTAAGAATGGCATAGTTTCTGGGCATTAGATATGACATTGAGGCTACTAGACAGAACAATTACTATGGTGTGATGTGTCTATGTATATGCATGCACAAGTGCAAAGAGAGATGGAACATGGTAAAATCTTGGTTAAAAGCATGAGCTGGAGGCTAGACAGATGGCTTAGCAATTAAGGTGCTTGCTGGCAAAGCCTAATGACCCAGATTCGATTCCCCAGTACTCACATAAACCCAGATGCACAAGGTGGCTTATGCATCTGGAGTTTGCTTACAGTGGCTATAGGCCCTGGTTTTCCCATTCTCTCTCTCTCTCTCTCTCTCTCTCTCTCTCTCTCTCTCTCTCTCTCTCTCTCTCTCTGTCATAAATAAATAAAATATTGGTTTAAAAAAAAAGTCGGGGCTGGAGAGATGGCACAGAGGTTAAGGCACTTGTCTCCAGTGCCTGAGGCCCCCGGTTCAATTCCCCAGGACCCACATAGGCCAGATCCACAAGGTGGTGGCCTTGGTGCTTTCTCTCTCTTTCTCTCTCTCTGTCTCTCTCTCTCTCTCTCTCTCATCATCTATCTCCTGTATCTCTCTGCTTGAAAATGAATAAATATTTTTTTTAAAAATCTCTAGCAGGGCGTGGTGGCGCATGCCTTTAATCCCAGCACTTGGGAGGCAGAGAGGTAGGAGGATCGCCGTGAGTTCAGTGAGTTCAAGGCCACCCAGAGACTACATAGTGAATTCCAGGTCAGCCTGGACTAGAGCGAGACCCTACCTCAAAAAATAAAAAACAAAATAAAACATCTCTGCTGGGCACAGTGGTGCATGTCTTTAATCCCAGCACTCGGGAGGATGAGATAGTTCAGAGCCAGCCTGGGCTACAGAAAGAGTTCCAGGTCAGCCTGGGCTAAAGTGAAGCCTCACCTTGCTCCTGCAAACAAATTCCAGATACATGTGCCACTTTGTTCATCTGGCTTTATGTGGGTAGTGGGGAACTGAACCCAGGCCAACCCAGACTAGCAAGCTTTGCAAGCAAGCACCTTTAACCATCTCCCCAGCCTATTTATTTATTTATTTATTAATATTTTAAATATTTTTATTTATTCATTTTCAAGCAGAGAGATACAGTGAGAGAGAGAGTGAGAAAGAGAAACAGGACACCACCTTGTGGGTCTGGCTTATGTGGGTCCTGGGGAATTGAACCCGGGGCCTTAGGCACTGGAGGCAAGTGCTTTAACCGCTGAGCCATCTCTCCAGAGCTTTTTTTTTTTTTTTTTTTGAGATAAGGCCTCTCACTAAACTCAAGAGCTCAGTAATTCAACTGGACAAGCTAGCCAGAAATTCCTGGAGATCCCTTTGCCTCAGTCTCCCCAGTGCTGGGATTACAGAAATATTCCACCATACATGGCTTTGACAAGGATGCTCAGGATCCAAACTCAGGTCTTCACATTAAGTGGTTAAGTGCTTTACTGAATGATCCATCTCTCCAGTCCCTGGTTTTTGGGTTTTTGAGATGAGGTCTCATGTAGTCTAGGCTAGCCTGGTACTCAGAATTCATAATTTTCCTGCCTCCACCAATAAAGTATGTGAAATTACAGGCTTGTTCCCCTACTTCATGATGAAAAATGAATAAAGTCGGGCATGGTAATTCATGCCTTTAATCCCAGCACTGGGGAGACAAGGAGGGAAAGCATACCTGGTACTGAAGACCCGGGAAAAACCCTTTAGTGGGGGAAGTCATGAGCCTTAGGGGAGTAACACCTGCTGTTGTCTGTCTAAATGTATATATTATACCAACCAAACTACCTTACAAGAACTTTTTAAAATGAGCATACCCATATAATAATGCCATTCTCACTTTTGACTAGAGAAGCTTCTCTTTTTCAGATGGTGGTGACCACTGGAATAACACAAAAGACACCACAGTGCTGAGAAGTGACAGTAGAGTGTTCAGCACTGGGACATCTCTATCACACTCTGAGGCTCAGGGTCTATTGTGGAAGAGGTGGAGGAAAGATTGTACGAGCCAAAGAGAGGGTAGGACTGCTTACAACACAAACTTCCAGACACAAAATGACCTTGATATTCATGACCTCACAGTGCCTGATAATACCTACACATAATGGGAGGAAAAACACAGAAACAAAACAGAGACTAATTGAGAGGGGGAAGAAATATGGGGGAGAAGGGAGGGAATCATAATGGTTTATGGTCTATAATATGGAAGCTATCAATAAAAGGTTTTTTTTTGTTTGTTTTGTTTTGGTTTTTCGAGGTAGGGTCTCACTCTAGCCCAGGCTGACCTGGAATTCACTATGTAGTCTCAGGGTGGCCTTGAACTCGAGGCAATCCTCCTACCTCTGCCTCCTGAGTGCTGGGATTAAAGGTGTGCGCCACCACGCCCGGCTTAAAAGGTTTTTCTTAAAGTTCAATTTTAAAGAAGCTGACATTCATGAGCTTGAATCTAACTAGCTATTGCTGATCATACAAAACCAGTATTTCCACCACCAAAGACTATCTTCTTGTGGTTATCTTGAGCAACCTGAGCTGGCATTCTTTTACTGATTCATGTCTTTTATGATTTGCCAGGTAGCTTTTTTGCTTAGCTTCATGAAATGGGTTATAAAGTGATGATTACTACAATCCACTGAGCGTTCATAGTTCCTGTTTAATTTGTATTATTACAAAGGCTCAGGCAAGGCCTTCCTGAAGCCACTGTGGAAGGAAGGTGATATAAAGGATTCCAGTGTGGGTAACACTGTGCTTGCCAACGGCCAAAATCCCACTAATCTTCCATTTTACTTGGACCACTTCCATCTATATACTATGTTCAACTATAAGAAAATGCAAAACCTGCAAATACCTTGCCAAAACTTAAAAATAAAACCATGCTCACCTCCATTATCACAGCTTCATTCTCTAAGGCAAATTATGATTTAAATAAACCAACATACTAAAGATAGATCGGCCTGTGGTGAGGAGCTCAAGGCCTACAATTAGGGAAACGAAGTGAGACACAATGTGTCACCACATGATTATCTGAGCCTTACACATAAAAACCCCAGGCTAGGGCTGGAGAGTTGGCTCAGCAGTTAAGGCACTTGCCTCCAGTGCCTAAGGCCCAGGGTTCAATTCCCCAGACACAAGGTGGTGGCCCTGGTGTATTCTCTCTCTCTCTCTCTCTCTCTCTCTCTCTCTCTCTCTCTCTCTCTCTCTCTCTCTCTCTCATCTTTCTGCTTGAAAATGAATAAATAAAATATTTTTTAAAAACCCAGGTTACAGCTCAGATCAGTGACATTGATGAGCTGACTGGGTGCTCTAAGACAAGAATCTACCTATCTCAGCATCTCAGAGCCTCACCAGAAGGTCTTGGAGAAAGCCAGCATGAAGTCGACAAGGGGAAAAACAAAATCATCTCAGGGCCCCATCTTGGGGTACTAGGAAGGCCTTGAAAAGGAGTGCCATCTTTTCTTTGTGAATAGAGGTATTTAGACATAGATTTACATGTATACAAAGAGATAGAGCTGTCTTTACTTTGTGTATATAGGTACATAGACATAGGTTTACATGTACACATACACAAAGAGATAGACCTGTCTCTAGTTTGTACATGCAGGAATATAGAGATAAATATGCATGCACATACACAGAGATAGAGACAGACACTAAGGTCCACAAAGACCTTGCCCAGGTCACAAAGCAAGTGGCAGAATTGCTACTAAAATCCTGAATGCATTTAGGTCTCTTTTAAGCCAGAAAGTCCTTTGATGGAATAGGCTTTGACCAAGAAATCTTCTAAGACTTTTCTCTGGGGAGAAAAGAAATACTGAAAGGAAAATAATGAGCCCACAGGACAAAGAGGGAAAACTGAGGCCCTCTGAGACTGAACCTTCCACAATCAGCAGTTAGCAGGTACTACAGGACTTTGGCCACCCTCTTCTCACCCAATATAGACAGAGTCATCAGAACCAAGAACCCATTAAGGGTGAAGTTAAAAAATAGAATAGAATAAAATAAAACAAAAGCTCAGGGCTTCAGCTGTGTCAGACCTGGATTTAGACTATTAGGAAGTGTGAGGGCTAGCCTACCTTGCCAAGTGAGGTTATCCATGGCTTAATTCACCAAGTAACTGACACCCATCTTTACATCAATTAACTCAAGGGTTTTCCCCTTGATTTCCACAGTCTTAGAAGTCACTTTTCTGTCTGAGTGTGTGCAGTATATGTGTGACATGTGTGATATGTGGTGTACGCATGTGTGTGCAGATGCAAACAGCCATGCATACAGATGTGGAGGCCAGAGACTCTCAGTGCCTCTGTGTATATCCTTGAGATGGGGGTCTCTCCCTTAACCAGCAAGCCCTAGCGATACCTCCATATCCACCTCCACCCTCAGCCCAGGAACTGGGGTTACAGATGAACCTGGTGGTCATTAGCCCAAGAGGTCCTCATGCTTAATAGTCAAGTATTCCTAACCACTAAGCCATCTCCCCAGTCTTATATTTTTAGCATATGTGTGCACGCACGTGTGTGCATGTGCTCAATCAGGGTCTCTTGTCACTGCAAACAAATGCCCATCTAGTTTTACATGAGTGACTAGGGAATTGAACCAGTCCAGTAGGTTTTGCAAGTAAGCACCTTTACCTGCTGAGCCATTTCCCCAGATCCCATTTGCTTTCTTGAGCTAGGGATTTCATGTAATACAGGCTGGCCTCAAACTAATTATGTAGTTAAGAATAACCTTGAACTCCTGATCATTCTGCCTCTATGACCTGAAATTCCTGATCCTTTTGCATCCACCTCCGGAGTAATAGGATTACAGGTGTGTACCACCACATTTGGTTTGAAGTCAGTTTTTTAAAAAATATTTTTAGTTATTTATTAGACAGAAAGAGGGAGAGAGAGACTGAGTATATAGGCACACCCAAGGCCTCCTGCCACTGCAAATGAACTCCAGACACATGTGCCACTATGTGCATCTGGCTTTACGTGGGTACAGGGGAATTGAACCTGGGCCATCAGGGTTTGCAAACAAGCACCTTTAACCACTATGCCATCTCTCCAGCCCTGGAGTTATTTTTTTCATTAGTATTTCAAACGGAAGAGAAAGACTTCTGACAAACCCTCAGGGATGTGGTCGCTGTCCACCTAAAAAAGAGGTGGGGCTGGGCATATAGCTCAGTGGAGGAACATGTGTCCTGGGTTCCAGCTGGGGATAAGGTTTAGTGAGTAGATGCAAACCCATCAGGAACAAAGCCATGGGTTTGGTCCTAGCACTCCATAAAACCAGGCATGGTTTTTATACTAAGTGCAGGTACTACGTATAATGCATATACATATATGTATACATAATACCTGCACTTAGGACATAGAAACAGAAGAATCAGAAGTTCAAGGTTATCCTTGGCTACATAGCATGTTCAAGACCCTGCCTCAGGGGCTGGTGAGATGGCTCAGCAGTTAAGGCACTTGCCTCCAGTGCCTAAGGCCGTGGGTTCAATTCCCCAGGACCCACATAAGCCAGGCCCACAAAGTGGTGGCCCTGGTGCGCTCTCCTGTTTCTCTGTCTCTCTCTCTCACTCTCTCTCTCTCTGTGTCTCAATCTCTCTGCTTGAAAAAAAAAAGAAAAAAAAAGACCCTGCCTCAAAAACAATTAGGGGCCCTAGGTTCCATCCTGGAGGAAGGAGGAAGGGTCAGCAGATATGGGACAATTAGCTGACTTCTCAATGCCTCTGCTTCCCTCCTCTGGAAAGTGGAAGGAATTGTACCTTTGTGATAATATGTGAGGTATGAAATATGTGTAAGGGGCTTGGAACAGTGTTTGGCTCAGCAAATGTCAGCAAGCTACCACATACTATTAACACTCTGTTGTCATTACCACTGGCAGGTCCTAGTTTTGCTTCTGATTATTACCTAGCTGAGTGAGCCCTCGGACCTTGGTGAAATCCAAACCTTGTTTTATTAGAACTAGGCCTAGATTCTGCATTTCTCCTAAAAACCCAAGGACAAGAGTACAGGACCTTAAGCCGGGCGTGGTGGCGCACGCCTTTAATCCCAGCACTCAGGAGGCAGAGGTAGGAGGATCGCCGTGAGTTTGAGGCCAGCCTGAGACTACATAGTGAATTCCAGGTCAGCCTGGACTAGAGTGAGACCCTACCTCGAAAAACCAAAAAAAATAAAATAAAAATAAAAGAGTACAGGACCTTTGTCATGCCCAGCACACTTCCAGCAGCAAGAATCTACCTAACTCAGCACTTAGCAAGTGTTTACCAGGAATGGCTTCTCTGTATCTCAATGTCCTCATCTCTAAACTGGGGATAATCCACAGTCCACATGATCTCAAGTGACTGAGAATAGTCGATGAGAATGCCTAGAGAAAAACATCCTAAATTGTAAGAATGCTGTGCAAGTAGCAGTGTTAAGACTATTAGTCTCAGGCTGAGGACGTAGCTCAGTGGGTAGAATGCTTGGCCAGCAAGCACAAAGATCTAGGTTCAATTTTCAGCATCATATAAACCAGTGGTGCTGGTGCAAGCCTGTAATCCCAGAAGGCAAGTGAATCTAAGAAAATCACAAGTTCAAGGTCATCCCTGGCAACATAGAAGTTGAAGGCCACCCTGGGATATATGAAAAAATATTATCACTATTCACAATGTTCATAATTCAAAATTCATAATACTGCAATGCCGAATTTACAAAGGCAATCCCTTGCTGAGAAGAACTACTACTTTCAAGAATTCTCTAGGAATTCTGGCAGAACACAACAGCTTTTCAAGAGAGTCCCAGTCAAAAAAAAAAGCTCTGAAACTTTAGACCTACCATTCAGTGGCCAGGAAAGAGGCACTTTGGCAGGGAGAGCATGGCCATTTGAGGCAGCCAGTGTGAGCTTTGCTAGTAAGTCTGCTCTCTCTCCCAGAGCTGGCAGGCCTCTTCCCAGCCTCCATTAGCCAAGATTCTAAGTCAAGACAGTACTGCTAACAGCCTGAGACAGATGGGCATGACCAGCAAAGCCCACATGAACTATATTGCTCCACAAGCTGGCACAGAAATAGCCTGGGGAAAAGCCGGCCTTCTGGATATCCAAGATGAGGGCTCTGTCAGATCCTCCTGGCTGCCTTCCTTTGGTAGAAGCTGGGGTGTCCTTCCAAAGGTTCTGAGGCATAATGCTTGCACCTTGGGTGAGGTCTCAAAGAAGTTTAGAATGAACCATAGCTAATTCTTCTCAAGGCACCTCACCAAAAAGTCTTCTCATCATTTTAGAGGCAGATAGCACCTCCAACTAATTATACAGACCAAAAACCTAGGAGCCACCTTTAATCCTCCCTCCTGCTGGTCCCAGCTCCAAAACACATCCCCTGCCACCACCTGGAAGGCCACGACTATCTCTCACCTACCTTCCTACCCAGTTTCCTGATACCACTCTAAAGCCTCTCAAATTCACTAGTCATACTCAAGACGACCACAGTGAATCTGCTTCCTTTTGTTTGAGGTAGGGTCTCGCTCTTGCTTGGTACTGGGGCTGAACCCCAGGATACAAACATGCTAGAAAAGCACTCTTGGGGCTGGGGATGTAGCTCAGGTGGTAGAGTGCTTGTCTAGAACATGAGGCCCTGGGTTCCATCCTCAGTACTTCATGAACCAGATGAGATGGAGGCCAACCTGGGCTACATAAAACCCCATCTCAAAAGAAACAAATAATAAGTAAAAGCAAAATTAGATCATGTGGGCTGTGGAGATGGCTTGCAAAGCCTGCCTACCTGGTTAAACTCCCTAGTGCTCACAAAAAACCAGACACATAAAGTGGTGCATGTGTCTGAAGCTTATTTGCAGTGGCAAGAGGCCCTCGTGTGTCCATTCTCTTAAACATTTTTAATTAGATTAAAAAAATGGATTATATCACTTCCTTCTCAAAAGCCTTCAATGATTCACATTTGTTCATTTATTTGGTCACATAGTGAGTTTCAGGTGGGGGGTTATTCACCAGAGCATAAGCAACTACCAGTTGCTACACCACTGAAGAAAATGCCCCTTTCCCTCAGTAAACATTAACTGCCTATAGATCCTCAAGGAGGGGCTGGGCCTTGTGAGGTGCCTCTACATCCTCAGGAAGATTCACTAGTCCCTCCCCTATCCACAATGACATGGTGATGGGCCCAATCTTGTGAAGGTGATTATATCTGTGGAGAGTCCAAGGGTACAACAGCCTTGTCATGCCCAGAAGACAGATTTCCCCAGCACTCCATCCCTTTCTCTGGCTCTTACATTCTTTCTTGAGCCTCCGCCCATTTCCTGATGTTCCCTGAGCCTTGGAAGCAGTGACAGATGTCCCAGGTAGGATGAACACTTAACAGTCACTTACTCTCAGCATTTTGACCAGTTATGAGTCTGCAGAAACCATCACCCACTGCAGAAAGAAGTTTCTCTGACACAAACTGACAGCAGCACTAATCTATGGGCATAAACGTAAGTATTTAGAAGCCATTTTGGCCGGGATTCCCATTACAATCTCAAATCCTTACTCTAGGCCACAAGGCCTTATATGACCTGAGACCCCCACTGGTACTTTTACCCATGTCTCCAACCACTCCACCCAAGCCATTCTAGCCTTCTCACAGTTCTGGAGCTTAGCAAGCTTGTTCCCACCTCAAAGCTTTAACCTCTTCTGTTCCTCTGGCACAACTTCAAACACCAAGCCCCTTCTTGGAAGCAAACCTCAGCAAAAACTCCACCACCTCATAGAAGCCTTCTCTGATCACCCAGTTACAGTAGCAGTGTTTCTAATCACCAGAAAAGTGACCCCAAGCCATCACTGATGCAGTCCATCCTATTCAAGTCACCTTGTTCATCTACTAATCTATTTTCCTGTTCCTGTTTGCAGCTGCTGGAATGTAACTGTGAAAGCAAGGACCCTGGGTGCCTCTCTACCATCATATCCCCAGGCTGCAAGAGACAGGGCTGACTCAGACACCAGTTACTCAGCAAATGTCATGAGAACGAAGTCAGAGAGCACAGTGGCAAGAGCACTACACTTGGGAGTCAGAAGATCTGGACACCAGGCTGGGGAGATAGCTCAGCGGTTAAAGGTTCTTCCTTACAAAGCCTCCTAGCCTAGGGTTCAATTCCCCAGTACCCACAAAAAAACCACATGCACAAACTGGTATATGCGTCTGGAGTTCATTTGTAGGGGCAAGAGGCCCTGACATGCCCGTACACACAACTCTCTCTCTCAAATAAATAAGTGCATAAATATTTTTAAAAGTATTTTTATTTATTCATTTTCAAGCAGAGAGATACAGAGAGGAGAGAGAGAGAAAGAGAGTGCACCAGGGCTACCACCTTGTGGGTCTGGCTTATGTGGGTCCTGGGGAATTGAACCAGGGGCCTTAGGCACCAGAGGCAAGTGCCTTAACCGCTGAACCATCTCTCCAGCCCCATAAATAATATTTTTTAAAAGACCTGGACACCCACATGAAGTGGGCTATGGCCCAGCAGCATAGCTTTTTTCCCTCCACTGTACAGTGAAAATCTTAAGTCCACACCTTACCTTCCTCGAGGAGTTATAGATAAGACCAAAAAATAAAGACACATTTCGACAATAAGATCCATGGAAAGAGCAGTGAGTCATCAACTCCCATAAGGCTCTCTCTCTCTCTCAGGGACCTAGAAATGAGTGGATGAAAAAGTGCGGAACCTGATGTGGCAGCACATACTCATCCCAGCACTTGGGTAGATTGTGATAGGAGGACTGTGATTTTGAAGCCAGCCTGGGCTACACAGCAAGACCCTGCAAAGAACAGAAAAAGGGGAAATAGAAGGGAAAAAGAAAGGGAAGGGAAGGGAAAAAAGGTGCAGGCTTCTTATCCAGGTGCTAAACAGGACAAAGCAGGAGAACTGGAATTAGTAGCTTTGCTCTGAATTCAGTGCAAGCACAAGGCATGAATTCACTTAAAGAATCCAATCACAGCCAGGCATGCTGACACATACCTACGGTCCTACCAGCTCAGGAAGCTAAGCTTTGGATCATCACTTGAGCATTGAAGTCTGAGGCTGAGCAACACAGCAAGACTCTTCCCCACCACAAAATTAAACAAACAACCAAAGAGAAGTCAAATCAAGGACTCATAGTGTAGCTCAGTTGACAGAGTACTTGCTCAGCATTGCAAGGTCCTAGGTTCAAATCCCTGGCACCAAAACCAAAAGAACAAGAAGTCAAATCATGTCAACTGTCAGGAATTAAAGCCGGGCGTGGTGGCACATGCCTTTAATCCCAGCACTCGGGAGGCAGAGGTAGGAGGATTGCCATGCGTTCAAGGCCACCCTGAGACTAGAGCAAGACCCTACCTCGAAAAACCAAAAAAAAAAAAAAAAAAAAAGTCAGGAATTGGCAAATTAAGCTCTGGGTTCATTGAAGGCTATGGAGATGGGACATCCTGCAAATCACTGAGATTTAAAAAAATTTTTTTATTTATTTGCAAGCAGAGAGATAGAGGAGAGAGAGGGGGGGGGGAATATGAGTGCACCAGAGCCTCCAGCCACTGCAAACCACCACTCTGTGCATCTGGCTTTACATGGGTAGTGGGGAATCAAACTTGGGTCATTAGGTGTTGCAGGCAAGTGTCAAAACCACTGGGCCATCTCTCCAGGCCCTGACAAAGAGATTTAATAAACATTTGCTGAACTGGATGCCCAGCAGCAAAACCTAGCATTCTCCTCTCTTTTCTTGTTTTTTTTTTTTTGTTTTGTTTTTTGTTGTTCTTTCTTTTTGAGACAGGCTTTCATGTAGCCCAGGCTAACCCCAAACTCACTATGCAGCCTAGGATAACTTCTTTTTTTTTTTTAAATATTTTATTTATTCATTTTTCAAGCAGAGATACGGAGATTGAGAGAGAGAGAGAAATAGAGAGAGCACACCAGAGCCACCACTTTGTGGGTCTGGCATATGTGGGTCCTGGGGAACTGAACCTGGGGCCTTAGGCAATGGAGGCAAGTGCCTTAACCGCTGAGCCATCTCTCCAGCCCGCTAAGGATAACTTCTGATCCTTCTGTCTCCACATGAGTGGTTGGGATTATAGGCATGCACCACTATGTTCAGTTTGAACCCAGGGCTTTGTGCATGCTAAACAAGCTCTCTACCAACTGAGTACATCCCAGCCTCAGCTTGCTCCCTTCGTGGCAACCCATCCTGGCATGCAAGTGCCAGTTTCTGAGGCTACCCTGTAATGACACCAACATGATGACTGTTTCATGCTTGCAATGACCTTGTGAGGTTGACAGACCTGTTATTAGTACCACATGCTGTACTCATTCACCAACCACAGAGTACATAGTACAGGTGCTGGCTAAACCCAAATACTGGCAGCTAATTGCTTATCAAGCATGCCAAGCACTTCACGTGGGTCAGGCTCACCTAACAAGTGCCAATGAGACTGCAGCAGAGGTGGTGAAGCAATTGCTCAGTGGCACACAACTTGGGCGTGAGAGGCAAGAGCAACCTGCTTTGCATGCTTTTAGCCACACCACCACTGAGAGGACCTTGACCATCATTAGCCAATATGCCTCATTAAAGAATATCCCTTTAGCTGGGGAGATGGCTCAGTGCTTAAAGGCACTTGCTTGCAAACCTTCCCCACCTGAGTTCAATTTTCCAGTACCCATGTAAAGTCATACACAAAGTGGTGCCAGAATTTGGAGTTCCTTTGCAGGGACAAGAGGTTCTGACATGCCCCATTCTCATTCTCTCTCTCCTCCCAAATAAATAATTATAAAAATCTTTAACAACTCTTTTTGACATTCACATTCTGGATGGTATCTATTTAAATCAAGCCTTTTGTGAGATCAGGTTTCCACACCACTGAAAGAGAAGCCTTTAGATAAAGCAGAAGTAACCAAAGAATAGCCTAGTGGCCACAGAGCAGGTACTGGTAAGAAAGCAGAGGTATCAGGGAATGGAGGGGAAAAATAAGACTTGCCTTGTAAACACAGAGTACATAGTACAGTACTTGTAAACATGTCCAGCACCATCATATCATAAGCCTAAGATTCTTAGGCAAAATCTTCACTTTTTTTCTTTCCTCATCTGCAACATGGGGGTAATCAGCAGCTACCTCACAGTCTATATATCTGAAAAGCACTTTTCTGTGCATAGTCTGTAGTGAGTGTGTGCAGATGCACACACCTGTAAGTGTGGAGGCCAGAGGACATCAGGTGTCCTCCTCTACTGATCCTCTATTGTCCTGAGACAGAGTCTCTTTCTAGACTTGAAGTTTTTCAGTTAGAAAGCCTGACCAGTGAGTCCCAACAATCCTGTCTCTGACCCACTCAGCACTGGAGTTACAGGTAGATGTGACCACACCTGCCTTTTTACATGGGTGCTGGGGCTCAAACTCAGATCCTCGTGCATGAGCAAAAGGCATTCTTACCCTCTGAGCATCTCCCCAGCCCTGAAAAGCACTTAATTATAAACTTCTAAATGGTTATTTCTGCCTTAAGCACTTCCCAGAAAATTCAAAGATATCCTTTTTCTTCTAGAATGAGAGATAAGGCATAAGGAGAAAACAAGACCATAAACCCGGCCATCTATAAAGCCTTGATCTCAGGATATCTCCCACCAGGGTTATTTGCAGAGGTCAAAGACCTTCCTGGCTCTGAGCAGACCAAGAAGTAAAACTGGAGTACCTATTTGAGCTGGCAAGCTACACACCTAAATCTTACCTGTGCCAAAGTCACCTCTTGACTTCTAGAAGGCTTGCCCATCCCATTCCAGATGACCCAAAATAGCATGTTAAGCACTTACCATGTACCAAGCTACTACATATACCCTGTGTGGTGGTTTGAATCAAATGTCTCCCATAAACTCATGTGTTTTGAATGCTGGTCCCTAGCTGTTAGGGAGGTGGAGCCTTGCTGGAGGAGGTATGTTGTTGGAGTGATCTTTGGGGTATTATAGCCAGCTTCTCCTTGCCAGAGCTTGGCTCAATCTCCTGCTGCTGTTTCCCACCTGCTGTGGCAGAGGTGATGTCCAGTCTCTTCATGTGCCAAGCTTTCCCCTGCCATCATCAAGCTTCCCCTTGAGACTGTGACAAAATAAATCCTTTCCTCCCATTAGCTGCTTTTGGTCCCATTTTGTCCCAGCAATGCAAAGGTAACTATAACACCCTGTCTGGCTGGATTCCCATGGTGGTCCCTTATCCCAGTTTACAGAAGGCTCAAAGAGATCAACTGGGATGGAGAGATGGCTCCATGGTTAAAAGCATCTACTTGTGCTAGGCGTGGTGGTGCACACCTTTAATCCCAGCACTGGGGAGGCAGAAGTAGGAGGATCTCCATGAGTTCAAGGCCACTCTGGAGCTACAGTGTGCATTCCAGGTTAGCCTGAACTAGAGTGAGACTCTATCTTGGGGGGGGGGAAAAAGGCGTCTATTTGTAAAGCCTGATGGCCTGGATTCGATTTCCCCGTACCCAAGTAAAGCCAGATGCACAAAGTAGTGCATGTGTCTGGAGTTCGTTTGCAGTAGCAGGAGGCCCTGGCATGCCCACACTCTCAACTTTCTCTCTCAATCTCTGAAATGAATAAATAAATAAATTTACTCAAGGCCACTAGGTGACGAGGTGCAGGTGCAGCCTCAAACTCAGACATTCGGACTTCAAAGAAGGTCTCTTGGTCGACATGCTAGGACGCCCTAACCCATCTCCGTCGACCCATTCGGGGCACTTTCACCCGCTTAACCAACTCTGAGCAACAAGTGCTGGGACCCCACTGGACGAACAGGTCCGCTGAGGCCAGGGAAGGGAAAGCCAGGGGTGTGTCCAAGGTCACCCCGCCAGCCAGGGACGCCCCCACCCCGGCTCCCTTCCGAGCTGGAGCCCAGACCACCGCCCTAGGCTCCCCGGGGGGACTCGGACCCTGGGCGGCTGCGACCGCGCCCGACGAGAGAGGACGCCCGCAGGCAGGGCTCTCAGAGGATGCTCGGGCTCGCGGGGCAGCGCAGCCAGGCGGCCGCGGCGCAGGCCTCCCGGAAGATGCCGGGCGGCCGGAAGGCGCGGCTCCGCCCTGCGGGCACCGGGCGCCTCCCTCCGACTCACCTGCCGGAGCCGAGAGCGGGCGGCGGCCGCGGCGGCGGCGGCGGCAGCGGCAAACCCCAGGCTCAGCCATTCCCCGCTGCCCCGGATGGGGAGAGACCGCGGCCGCTCACTTCCTTAGCAACCCGGCTCGGCGACCCACTTCCTTAGCAACCGCATCAATTTCAATAACTTTATTGGGACTCGGGACACGGACAGTACCTCCGCGCGCTGGGCGAGACCCGGTTGGTGGCGGCGCTTCGTGGGTGCCCTGCCCAGCACGCGTCCGTCCGTCCGTCCTTCCACCCCGGCGGCGAGAGCCGAGCGCCAGGGGCCCTGACTCCATCCGCTGACATCTCGTGCCTCGGTTTCCCCATCTGAAATGGAATGCAGGGCCTCGGTCGTCGCCCTGTGTGATTTCGCCCGCCTTGTAACCCTCCCGAAAGCTTTCGCGACGGTTATCTGACCTGTGTCTCAAATGAGTACTGAATTTTGATGGGGATTCCATTCAATGCATGGATTGCTTTTGGCAAGATGGGCATTTTCACGATATTGATTCTTCCAATCCAAGAACATTTCCCAGTGTCTTCTGCATTTTCTCTCTTGAGGGTTCCCATTTAGGCCAAACAATCGTTCTGCACCCCTCGCATCCGATAACCACAGCGTCCTTTGTCTCTTAAATATTTCTCCATTTTCGGGGCTCCACCCCAAGCAAGGCCAGGCCACCCTCATCGCTAGCCTACCTGCAATATCCAGTAACCGCTTCTAGTCTTTCTGACACTCCATTTTCCACAAGACAGCCCAGTAATAATTTATTCTTTATAATATTTTATTGATTCATTTTTCAAGCAGAGAGAGAGAGAGAGAGAGAGAGAGCGCACACCAGGGCCACCACCTTGTGGGTCTGGCTTATGTGGGTCCTGGGGAATTGAACCAGGGGCCTTAGGCACTGGAGGCAAGTGCCTTAACCGCTGAGCCATCTCTCCAGC
>PVHP010035034.1:0-18722 GCA_004024765.1 Zapus hudsonius | reverse complement strand
GCGCACCGAGGAAGTACCCCAGTGGGTAGGGGACAGAGAGGAGGGAAACGGGGACACCTTCACAAGATTTGCTCATACAATGTATCTACTTATGCATAATAAAGATAAAAAATGAATGTAAGCCAGAGCTGCTGTGTGAGGTTGCCGCCCCCAGGGGGCGCGCCTGAGCCATGCAAACTCCACTCACCTGGCTTCTTCTGCCCCTGCACCTGCGGCCTCCAGCTCTGAGCTCCCTGCCAGTGCCTGGCAGGTGCCCACCTCGGAGGCCCGGGTGCCTGCGGGCTCGTCCCTCCCACCTGCTTCTGCTGCTGCCCCAGGGCCTTGTGCCAGGCTTCTAGTGGACCCCTTGTGGGGAGGAGATTCTGGAGACCCCCCAAGGGTAGGGGGGATGGGGGATGGGGTGGATGAACACCCCTCCCCTGTCCCGTGTGGTTTGTGTGAACCCAGGGCCTCACACGCGCTGAGCACGCACACCAGCCCGGCCTCTGTAAGCAATATACATTTTAAAGAAAAAATAATAAATATACATTTAAAGATGCTCTGAGTTTCTTCATGTCTTGATAACTCATTTCTTTCTAGCATTGAGTATTTTTCCCTTGCAGGAAGGTACACTTTTTGTTTTGTTTTGTTTTTTGAGGTAGGGTCTCCCTCTAGCCCAGGCTGACCCTGACCTGGAATTCACTCTGTTGTAGTCTCAGGCTGACCTTGAACTAAATAGCAAGCCTCCCACTCACTCAGCCTCCCAAGTGCTGGGATTCTAGGTGTAAGCCCCCAGGCCCAGCTAGGACAGAGGTCCTTTATTATATAGGTTGTTTTTTTTTTTTTGTTTTTTTTTTTTTTTGGTTTTTCAAGGTAGGGTCTCGCTCTAGCCCAGGCTGACCTGGCATTCACTATGGAGTCTCAGGGTGGCCTTGAACTCACGGCGATCCTCCTACCTCTGCCTCCTGAGTGCTGGGATTAAAGGCGTGCGCCACCTCGCCCGGCATTTTATAGTTTTACAGGTCTGGCTATCTTTTCACTCTCTATGAGTCCACCCTCCATGTCTCGCTCTTCAAGGCTGTTTCTTCAGTAAAAAGGAAGATAAAGTCACCTCCATCTCCACAGCTGCTCCACCTTCCCCTTGGGGGTTTTGAACTTCAAGGGTGGGAAGGTCTTGAGCCCTGGGACCCTAATAACTATTACCTTAAATGTTATTATAATAATGAAATGATTAGTTCATTTGTTTGTTTTGAGGCAGGGTTTCACTTCAGCCAAAGCTGATTTCTAACTCCTACCTCAGCTTCCCAAGTGCTGAGAGTAAAGACGTGCCTGGATTCCTTTGACCCATTTTAAAAATATCCTATTGAGATGTTATTAACTGCATAATCTAGAAAAAATAGGTAGTTTTTTTAAAATATTTTATTTATTCATTTTCAACCAGACATATACGGATACAGAGAGAGAGAGAGAGAGAGAGAGAGAGAGAGAGAGAGAGAGAGAGAGAGAGAATGAACCAGGGCCACCACCTTGTGGGTCTGGCTTATGTGGGTCCTGGGGAATTGAACCCGGGGCCTTAGGCACTGGAGGCAAGAGCCTTAACTGCTGAGCCATCTCTCCAGCCCAAAAATAGGTAGTTTTTGTTTGTTTGTTTTTCTTTTTTTTTTTTCTTCGAGGTAAGGTCTCGCTCTAGTTCAGGCTGACCTGGAGTTCACTCTGTAGTCTCAGGGTGGCCTTGAACTCACGGCAATCCTCCTACCTCTGCCTCCCAAGTGCTGGGATTAAAGGCATGTGCCACCATGCCCAGCTATTTATTCATTTTCAAGCAGAGAGATAGAGATAGAGAGAGAGAGAGAGAGAGAGAGAGAGAGAGAGAGAGAGAGAGAGAGAGAGAGAGAATGGGCATGCCAGAGCCTCCAGCCACTGCAAACAGACCCCAGATGCATGCACCATTTTGTGCATCTGGCTTTACGTGGGTACTGGGGAATTGAACCCAGGTCTTTAGGCTTTGCAGGCAAGTGCTTTGACCACTGAGCCATTTCTCCAGTCCAAAAGTCTGTCTTAATTCAAGCCTTCTTTTGTGTTTCTTTCCTTTTTGACGTGCTGGTCCTCGCTTTCTACCTTGTTCCTTGCTGAGTACTCCAGGGATTCTCCTGTCCCCACCTCCCAACTCTCCGTAGACACATGGGATTATAGACGTGTGCTGTGGCATCTGTCTCTACATGGGTTCTGGGGATTTGAACTCAGGTCTTTGTGGTTGTGTGGAAAGCTCTTTACCCACTGAGCCATCTCTGGATGGTAGGATGACAAAGAGTTGATAGACATGTTTTATTTATTTATTTGCAAGCAGAGAGAGAATAAGATTGGATGAGAGAGAATAGATGCCATTGCAGACATTGCAGACTCTGGAAGCATGCACCACTTTTTGTATTTGGCTTTGTATGGGTACTGGGGAACGGAAGGCCCAGCCATCAGGCTTTGCTGACAAGCACCTCTAACCCCAGAGTCATCTCTCCAGCTCTATAGACCTGATTTTAAATATTTTATTTATTTATTTTTAAGCAGATAGAGAGAGAGGGAGAGAGCACCAGGGCCACCACCCTGTGGGTCTGGCATATGTGGGTCCTGGGGAATTGAACCCGGGGCCTTAGGCACTGGAGGCAAATGCCTTAACCGCTGAGCCATCTCTCCAGTCCTAGACCTGATTTTAAACTGCCATAAAGTTGCTGTGAGAATCATTTTGTAGACACCCTGGTTCTTTGTTTTGGGAAGGGGGTGGTTTTCTGAGGTAGGATCTCACTCTAGCCCAGGCTGACTTGGAATTCACTCTGTAGTCTCAGGCTGGCATCGAACTCATGACAATCCTCCTATTTCCACCTCCAAAGTCCTGGGATTAAAGGCGTACGCCACCACGCCTGGCCTTCTTTTTTGTTTTTTGACACAGGGACTCGTGTAGCACAGACTGGCCTCAAACTCACTGTGTAGCCAAGGATGACCTTGACCCTCTTATCTCCAAAAGTACTTGAGATACAGATGCGCAAACCACGCCCAGCTAACTTTTACTCTGGATTCCACAAAGATTCTTCTTTTAAGGCTCGGGAAACTGAGGCGGGAAGAGAGGAGTGATTCATGAAAGGTCACAGCAGCAGCCAAGACTTGAAAAAACTCTGGCCTGGAGAAGGAAGCATTATGGGAAGTGACACAAAGCACAAAGCACCCAGCCTCTACTCCAGGCCAATGTCAATGTCTGCTTCCTACTGTACGGCAGCCGGGCAGAGTCCAGAGAGCAAAACCAGACGCCCCATTCCAGAAGCAGACGGCGTTGTGGTCGCTCCACGGTGCTGGGATTAAACATCCAAGCCAGACACAGTCTATGAGAGTGGAAGGCGTTCATTTGAAGCTTACAGAGCCAAGAGAAGTTCCATCAAACGGCAGAAGAAACTGCTTCCGTACATCAAACAGAAACCATCACCAGTCAGCAAACACCAAAAGCAACAAGTACAAAATGGGCAGCGAGCAGCAGGATCCCAGGCAGAGCTCAAAGATGAGTACCTTTCCGCTGGAGATCAGATCCACCCCCCAAACACACCTTAGGGCTGAACCCCAGGATCCACCTCCAGTGACACCTCTTCCAGGCAGGCGTCTGGAAATCCAAGTTCTAGGCTTTAATGAAGCACCTGAGTCGTGGCTGGAGAGGTAGCTCAGTGGTTAAGGTGCTTGTCTGCAAAACACCTAACAACCTGCGTTCAATTTCCCCAGTATCCACATAAAGCGACGTAGAAAAAGTGTCGAAAGTGCCTGGAGTTCATTTGCAGAGGCAGGAGGCCCTGGCACCCATTCTCTCTTTCTGTCTCTCTGCTTGCAAATAAATAAATAAATAAATAAATAAATAAATAAATAAATAAATAAATAAATAAATAAATAGAAACAGAGAAATGGCTCAGCAGTTTAAGGAGCTTGCCTACAAAGCCTAAAGACCTGGGTTCAATTCCCCAGTACCATATAAAGCCACATGCACAGTGGTGCAAGCATCTGGAGTTTGTTTGCAGCAGCTGGAGGCCCTGGCACATCCATTCTCTCTCTCTCTCTCTCTCTCTCTCTCTCTCTCTCTCTCTCTCTCTCTCTCTCTCTCTCTCTCTCTGCTTACAAATAAACCTGCCTGAGTCTATGGGGGGGAGCAACATACATTCACACTAACACAGATTACTGCAAGGAAGAGCTACGTCTTAGAAGCAAATTGACCCCAGTCTGGAACTCCAGCTTCGTTCACCCTTCTCCAGCTGTGAGACCTTGGACAAAGCTCTGCCCTCTCCAAGTCTGGCCTTGCCTTTGTAAGATACAGAGACAGAAGCTGTAGGGGAGGGGTGACTTGCCCTCCAAGTCCTTGACCCAGAGCTTGTCCCTCACCCAGAGGGGCTGGCCATGTTCCTTTTGCCCCCTAGATAATCAGTCCTCCAGGTTGGGAGGTTCTCTGAAGATATCTTAGAAGTTCTGCCTTACAGGATTACCTCACAGTGCCTGTGGCAGCAAGTCCAGCTCTGTAGGCTTGAAGATTGCTCCACCAGGGCTTCCATGGCCACCTTCAAGGCTCCTCGCCTCTCTCCCTCTGGGGCAGAAGTGCCGTGGTTTCATCCTGGGCATTAGAAAGCAATAGCAGCCCCTGCTTGTGGGGCTGGGGACCAAGCCTTGGGTGTCCTGCATGCAAGGCAAGCAATGTACCAATAAAGTTACATCCCTGGCCCTGTTTTCCTTGTAAAAATAAACTCCCTCTTCACATTGCAAGAGTCCCAGGGGATCAGGACATCAGCTCATGACAGATCATCATTACACAGGCCCTGCAGAGGCCCAAGTGGAGCAGGGCCTATGGAGTTTGTGTGTGTGTGTGTGTGTGTGTGTGTGTGTGTGTGTGTGTGTGTGTGTGTGTGATTCCCCCTTCAAGGGAGTAAAGACCCTGCCTTCTTCACTGAGGACCTACCTAGGGTCCCATGGGCTTTTCTTACAACACAAATGATGTTGGAGGCCGGGCATGGTGGGACGCTTGGGAGGAAGAGGTAGGAGGAACACCCGTGAGTTCAAGGCCACCCTGAGAGTACTTAGTGAATTCCAGGTCACTCTGGGCTAGAGTGAAAAACCAAAAAGAGGAAAGAAAAACATGACCTTGGGGAGCTCATTTTGACAGAAGCCCCTCCCCTCCTCTTTAGAGTCCCGCATCTCTCCAGGGCTGGCCCTGTCAGGATTTCCAAACTAGACTCCAGCACCCCTGGTGCTTTCCCTGTCCTTTCTTGTGATGCCCCCAAACCTGTCCCTCTCCAAGCCAAGACACTTACCAGCACCTCATTCAGTCCAGAAGCCTCAGGGGTCTTACCTCTAAAGTTTATTCCATAGAAAGCTTTTTTTTTTTTTAATGGATTGGGGAGGTAGCTCAGTGGTTATTAAGGGCTCTCGTGTGCACAGTCTGACAGCCAGGTTCAATTAGTTCCCTAGTGCCCATGGAAAGCCAGATGCCCAAGGGGCGTATGCACCTGGAGTTTACCTGCTGAGCCATGCCCTGACCTGTCTTCGATTTTCAATACTAAGTCTGGCAACATAACTCTGAGACCTTCAGGAGGGGACAACTCCAGCCCAGCCCCCCAACCTGCCCTTGAAGTCCACCTGGGAGCCTCCTTCCCTACCCCATCCAGTCCAGTGCTGGAGCCCAGAGTCCCTGGGGAGAGTGGCTCCTTCCTGCCCCGTTCAGTTCCCTGCTCCCAAGACCACAGCTTCCTTCTGAGGATCACAGGCCTGGGCTCCCCAGGCTCTCTGCCAAAGCCTAAAGGTAAGGAAGAGGCAGAAGATTTCTGGTCTTTGGTTCATCCCATTGAGGGATTAGAACAAGTCTATTTTTATCTTTTCAAAATATTGTTTATTTATGTATTTATTGTTATTATATTTTTTTAGAGGCAGGGTCTCACTCTAGCCCAGGCTGACCTGGAATTCATTCTGTAGTCTCAGGGTGGCCTCGAACTTACAATGATCCTCCTACTTCTGTCTTCCAAGTGCTGGGATTAAAGGTGTGTTCCACCACACTCTAGGACAAGGGTCTCTTCTTTCCCCAAAACTCATTTAAGAGAGAGAGAATGACCATCTATCATTTGTGTTTTGGGGGGGCATGCACGCAATGATGCACAAGTGAAGGTCAGGACAACTGTGAGGCGCCTGTGCCCTCTACCAACAGCCAGGCTGGAAAGGGTCAGAGTAGCTGGCCCGCGCACTTTGGATTCCCCTGGCCCTGCCTCCCATTTTTGGAGGCCCATTGGGATCACATCTGGCTTTACGTGGGTGCTGGGGAATCAAGCCCCAGGCTGGCAGGCTTTGCAAGCAAGTGCTTTTAACTGCTGAACCATCTATCCAGTGCCAATGTTTTTGTCTTTTGAGAAAGATCTCATGTAGCCCAGGCTGGCCTCAAATTCACTATGTAGCCAAGGATGGCCTTGAACTCCTGGTCCTCTGGCTTCTACCTCCCAAGTTCTGGAGGTATGTCACCATGACCTAGGACAAGGGTTTTTTCTTTCTCCAAAACTTAATTATTTAAGAGAGAGAAAGAAAATGGGTATGAGCATGTCAAGGCCTCTTGCCACTTTGTGTGGGTACTGGGAAATGGAACCCAGACCCACAGGCTTTGAAAGCAAGTCCTTTAACCACTGAGCCATGCCCCAGCCCGCTTCAGTGATAATTAGTTCAGGTGAGGATCCCTGAAAATGCTGAAATCTTGGGGAAAGTTTGCTGGGAACCCAGACATTCATTTTAAATCAGAGTAAAAGGTCACTTTAGTGGTGCCACCAACAATGGGGCAACTGAAACCGCATACTCCTGATCTGATCTACCCCCAGGTAAAAGAAGAGAAGGAAACTTGCCAAGTCAGGGCAGCGTTTGACCTGGGATGGAGTCTTCTACACCACTAAAGCCCGGTGCGGTGCACATGTCCATAATCCCTGCACTCAGGAGGCTGAGGCTGGAGGATTGCTGCAGATTAGAGGCCTGCCTGGTTTACACAGCTAGTTCAAGGCCTGCTGGGGCTCCATGGAGACCCTGTTTCGAAACAACAAAGCATATCAACAAGGAGCATTATGATAAGTCTGGGACGCTGTCAGCAGGGACTGTGGTCAGATGATCAATGTCAGTTTCCTGGAAGTGATAATCCCACTTGCAGAAGAGTAGTCTTTTTTTTTTTTTGGTTTTTCAAGGTAGGGTCTCGCTCTAGCCCAGGCTGACCTGGAATTCATTATGTAGTCTCAGGCTGGCTTTGAACTCATAGCGATCCTCCCACCTCTGCCTCCCAAGTGCTGGGATTAAAGGCGTGCGCCACCACGCCCGGCAGAAGAGTAGTCTTGTCCCAGAAGATGTGTGGGCAAGTGTTTAAGGGCAAAGAGTCAAATATCTGCAACTAACTCTTCCATGGCTTCTCAAAAGCAAATGGGGAGAAGCAGGGGGGACATGGGGGAGATGATCGTTTATGAATCTAATCACCCACTGTATTTTCCTTGCAATTTCTCTGTGCATTGAAAAAGTTTTCCAAACAAAAACTGTGGGAAAGCACATGCAGACAGAGAAGTAGAGGTAGAGGGGTTTAGGCTAAAATTGGAGGCTGGAGAGATGGCTCAGTGATTAAGGTGCTCACTTGCAAAGCCTGACAGACCAGGACAATTCCTCAGTCCCCATGGAAAGCCAGATGCACAAAGGGACACAGGCATCTGGAGTTCATTTACAGTGGCTGGAGGCTCTGTTGCATTCTCTCTCTCCTTAATAAATATATAAAATTGTTTTTTGTTTAATTAGACTAAAATTGGTCTTAAGTTGCTTCCATGCTTAGTGAAATGTAACCTAGCTTTAATATGTTAAGAAACTGCACCTTCACTGGGAGTACATTGTAATTAACAGTCAAGGCTCAGCCAATCACAGGCTGCAAACTGCCAAGACCAGTTGCTAGGCAAAGGAGGCTATAAGTCAATGTGGTTTTTGTTTTTTCTTTTTCGAGGTAAGGTCTCACTCTAGCTCTGGCTGATATGGAACTCACTCTTTTGTCCCAGACTGACTTTGAACTCACAGCATTCCTCCTACCTCTCCTTCCCAAGTGCTGGGTTTAAATGTGTGCGCCACCATGCCCGGCTACCCTACTTTAAACAATTTTTAAAAATTTATTTAGGGGCTGGAGAGATGGCTCAGTAGTTAAGACACTTGCCTCCAGTGCCTAAGGCCCCAGTTCAATTCCCCAGTACCCACATAAGCCAGACCCACAAGGTGGTGGCCCTGGAGCTCTCTCCCTCCCTCCCTCCCTCTCTCTTTCTCTCTCTCTCTCTTTCTCTCTGTATCTCTGCTTGAAAATGAATAAATAAAAAATTATTTATATGTAAGCAAAGAGATACAAAAAGAGAAAGAGGGAGAGAGAGAGAGAGAGAGAGAGAGAGAGAGAGAGAGAGAGAGAGAATGTATGGGTGCACCAGGGCATCTAGCCACTGCAAATGAATTCCAGATGCATGTGCTACTTTGTGTATCTTTCTCTACATGGGTCCTGGGGAATTGAACCCAGGTCCTTAGGCACTGGAGGCAAGCACCTTAACTACTGAGCCACTCTCCAGCCCTAAACAATTGTTTATTTATTTATTTATTTATTTGTTTGCAAGGAGAGAGAGAGAGAGAGAGAGAGAGAGAGAGAGAGAGAGGGAGGATATGGGTGTTCCAGGGCTGTAAACGAACTCTATGCATGTGTCACTTTGTACTTGGGTTCTGGGGAATTGAACCCAGGCCAGCAGGCTTTGCAAGCAGGTGCCTTTAACTACACTCGGTCTCTTTCTTTTCATTTTCTTTTCTTTTTTATTTTTTTCTTTACTTTATATTATTGTTATTATTATTTTGGTTCTGTTTGAGGTAGGGTCTCACTCTAGCCTAGGCTGACCTGGAATTCACTATGCTGTCACAAACTCACAGCAGTCCTCCTATCCTACCTCTGCCTTCCCAGTGCTGAGATTAAAGGTGTGCGTCACCACATCTGGCCTTTTATTTTTATTATTTTTATTTTTTATTTATTTATTTTTTTGGTTTTTCGAGGTAGGGTCTCACTCTAGCCCAGGCTGACCTGGAATTCACTATATAGTCTCAGGGTGGCCTCGAACTCGTGATGACCCTCCTACCTCTGCCTCCTGAGTGCTGGGATTAAAGGCGTGTGCCACCACGCCCAGCTACATCTGGCCTTTTAATTTTTATTTATTTATTTGCAAGCCGAGAGAGATAGAAAAGAGACAGATAGGGAGAATGAGTATGCCAGGGCCTCCAGCCACTTCAAACGGACTCCAGATACAAGTGTCACTTTGTGCATCTGGGTTCTGGGGAATTGAACCTGGTTGGTTAGACTTTGCAAGCAAGCGCCTTGACCACTGAGTCATCTCTCCAGCTCCTGCCTGTTTTCTTAAAGGAAGACCTTAGTCTGTGATCACATAAGCAGCACACCACTACATAGAGCCTGTTCTGCTAGATAGATATAGCTCCGAGTTTGAGCCTCAAGAGCTGGAGGGGGGCAACCAGGTGCTGTCTCCCATTTCCTCTCCCTACTTCTCCAGGCTAACCCTTACAAGTCAGCTCCTTACAAGAGTCGAGTAGCTTTCGTGGAGCCTGGGAAGAAACCTACCCTCTCCTAAAAATAGTATCAAACAAACAAAAAAAAAAAAAAAAAACCTAAGGCTGGAGAGTTGGCTCAGTGGTTCAGACCCTTGCCTTCAAAGCCTAATGACTTGGGTTTAATTCCCCAGTACCCATGTAAATAAAGCCAGATGCACAAAGTGGCAGATGCATCTGGAGGTCCTGGCATGCCCATTCGCTCTGTCTGTCTCTCTTCTATCTCTATCTCTCTGCTTCAAATAAATATATGTAAGAAAAACAAGACAAGACTTCAGATTACAAACTTCAAAGGTCCAAGTAAGCAGGCAGTATTCGTCTCTCCTTCCATAGAAATACCATTTTTTTTTTTTTTTGGTTTTTCGAGGTAGGGTCTTGCTCTAGTCCAGGCTATCCTGACCACATGATAAAACAAGCAGATCTCATCAGCTTCTCCCATTATCCACTCTCACCTCATCTCTGCCTTTCCAGGTTGTGTGTGGGCTTGGCCTAGAGATCACAGCTATTCAGGGACCCTTGTCAGCTTGAGGCCTGGCCTGGTACATGCCTGCCTTTAAAAAAAAAATATATATATATATATATATATTCACATATATATGTGCATACACACATATATAATGTATATATTGGCTTTTAGAGGTAGGGTCTCACTCTAGCTCAGGCTGACCTGGAATTCACTATGTAGTCTCAGGGTGGCCTTGAACTCAAGGAGGTCCTCCTACTGCTGCCTCCCCGAGTGCTGGGATTAAAGGCGTGCGCCACCAAGCCCGCTGTTTTGTGTTTTTATTCTTTTTCTTTTTCAGGCTGGCCTGGAACACATTACGTATTAAATGATAACCTTGAATTTCTGGTGGTCCTGTCTCCACCTCTCCAGTTCTGGGGTTATAGGCATGTTACCACCCACACCTAGCAAAATCAGCAAAACTTCATCTTGCCCCTGGGGGGCTCCCATGCTCCCCGATAGCTCAGGTCATCTGTTGTGTCTGTCCCTGTGTGCCTTCCCCAGGGTCCCCTCATGGCCGGCTTCTGAGTTCACATATCACCGTACCCCCCCACCACCACACACACACCTGTCTCCTCCTGTCTAGCCTAGCTCCTCCCCTGAATAGCCGGGCTCACTTTGTCCCCACCTCCAGGCCCTTTCAGGTTCCTTCTGCCACCAAGGTGGGCTCATGTCTGCCTGGTCACTGTCACATTGAAGGCAATTCCTGAGAAGGAGGAGCTCGTATCACACCGGGTCAAGATCCCTCCAAGACAGACACACTGTCTGTCGCAGCCACACCTCCAAGTGTGTGCTGGGTACCTACTGTGTGCTAGGCTGGGTGTGTGCCACCGGGATGAGGGATGGTTGTGGGTGCAGTTCACCGTGAAGGAGCAGGTGGGATAAGCGAAACGTCACACGTGGAATGGTGGGGTGACCCTTTCCCCAGCACGGTGGAGGCTGGCCTGGTCGCAGGGGCGCCTCTGATCTGACACCGCGACAATAAACAGGAGCTGGCCCAGATACACCTGCGGGTAGGGTTCCAGTTCAAAGGCCGGCGGGGGCGGGGCGGGGGCGCAGGGCACAAGCCCTGGGGTGCGGTTTCAGATCTGGCTCGGAGGTCTGGAGAAGCTTCTGGATTTAATTGTAGGGCTCTCTTGGGGGCGCCATCTTGTTCCCTTCAAGGGGAAAAAACCCAGCCCGCGGAGCCACAGGGCTTCGTACAGCGCCGCAGGCCACGCTCCGGTCCCGGTCTAGCGGAAGTGGGCGTGGCCACAACACGTCCCCGGCTCCGCGCGCCACTGGCCAGGGCGGCTGGCCACGCCCCCGAGGTGACGCCCCCCACCCCACGGCGCTGGCCACGCTCCATAGGTGGCGCATTCTGGGCGCTGGCCACGCCCCTGAGGTGGCGCGCCCTAGGTACTGGCCACGCTCCCGAGGTGACGCTCCCCCCTCCCGGCTCTGGCCACGCCCCGAGGTGACGCGCAGGGGGCGGGGCGGGAGAGTGGTGGGCGGCGGCGGAGCAGGCGCGGAGCAGGCGCAGAGCGGCGCGACCACCTTCATCGCCACCACCACCGCCACCGCCATGGGGTCCCAACTGAGCACGGTAGGCGGCGGGCGCCCGGGGCCGCGGGGACGCGCGCCCCGCATCTCCTCCCGCACGCCCGGCCTGGCCCGGAGGCGCCCCGAGGACCGTGACTCACGCCCTGGTCACGGGCGCGCCGCTCAGGCCCTGCGGGAGGGCGCGCATGGGGTCCGAGCGGGGTCACGGACACAGGGACCCCCCTCTGTGGCGAATGCGAAGGCGCGTGGGTGTGCGAGTGACCGTGACGCCGCGTGTTTCGGCGTGTGCGGGTGTGACGCGTGAAAGTCAGAAAGTTGGAGTGTCTGAGCCCGGCTGGGTGTGCCCGCGGGAGACTTTGGTGAGCGTGAACATGTGCACGGCGTGAGATGGGCGTGGGGAGCCACTGGTGTGCGGATGAGGGCACAGGTGTGCATACGTGTATAGTGGTCATGTGTGAGCCGGGCATGGCAGAGTGAATGCGGGTGTGTGTGTGTGTGGGCGTGGGTGAATGATTGCCAAGTCTCTGGGCCAGACTTGGGCACGTCTTGCTACCCCCCCCCCCCAAAAAAAAAAGCACTGTGGGAGCTGGTCAGGCCATTCTGTGCCGTCATGGTCAGATGGGCACGCAGCAGGCCCTAGCCATCCTGTTACCTACCACAGCTGCCTGTGCTGTGCTGTCACCCAACTCCATGAAAGCAGGTGCTGTGCTCCTCAGTTCACAGACTTGGCCACTGGCCCAAGGCACTGAGGGAGGGGGGACCTGTGAGCTCCAATGTCCACCCTTATGCTGTCACTCCTCCAGCCCCCTTGGTCACCTGCTCTACTTGATTTCTCACCATCCTGGTGGGGTGTGTGCTGTACCTCAAACTCACACACACCCTGGCCCTGAGGTGCCAATCTTGCTGGGTTTGGTAGGAGGATTGGCTGCAGTCTGCCTTGGAGGGTGCTTTCCTTCCTGTGGGCTCCCCAGCCTGAGTTTGGCTCATGAGAATGTAGCCATCCAAGGATACCAAGAGCGTTCAAGTCCAAGGGGCAGCCTAGCCCCTGGCAAACCTGACCAGTTTACCCAGACACTGCCCATGGCTTGCAGCCTTCCCTGTCCCTGCCCCCTGCTGCCCTGCTTCCCAGGTGGGTCTTACCTTCTGTACCATGTGGGTGGCTTTGTCTTTGCATCCAGCACCCGGTCATCCCATGTGAGGCAGGCAGCAGCTCCCTGCAGGTGGCAGAGCCCTGTCTAGAGGTCAGGAGATTACTAACCCACCTCTGGCCTCATCTGTCCAGTGGGTCCTTGGGATCGCTCCTGCCCTGTGGGCCCTGCTGGGGTCCCACTTGGTACCAAATGCCCACAGCATACGCAAGCTAATTCTCTTGACCAGGAGGCTCCGTGAGCTCTGTGGGTGGCTGCTGGTCGCTGGGTGCACCGGGAGTCTTATCTGGGCTATGCAGGCCCTGTGGGAGGCCTCCACACATCAGGGGGCCTGGCCCAGGGGTTGGCATTTGAGTCTGCCCACCTTCTGGAGAGAACGTTGGGGCTTGGCCTGCTGTCCTGCAGCCCCTTGCCTCCCAGCCCAGCCGTGAGTGTGCAGAGGGCCCCAACACATCCACACCCCTGGTACAGTATACAAGGCCTATCCACCTGCCCCTCATCCTGGGTTCCGGCCCTCCCTCCCCTGACAGTATCTAGCCCAGCCTGGAGCCCCCTGCTGCAGGACTTCCTCCGTTCCCTCCCACTTCCTTCCACTTAGAACGTGACCAGGAGGGAGGTGGTCACTAGGATCCTGGCTAGACAGCGGGCAGGCAGTGGGCAGGTAAGCAAGTTGCTGGCTGGCTTGTTCAAGCCCCAGGTCAGGGTGCTGGCACCCAGGGAGAACTGGGCTCTCTGCCTACCTCTGATCTAGTCTGGACAGAATGGGTGCCAAGATCCCAGTGGGGAACGCTGTGGTGAGTAGCCAGGCAGGCAGGGTATCGTGTGCTGGGGGAGCAGGCTGTGCAGTCCTCGGCTGTGGTGTGTGCTGAACAGGGACTCCCTTGGATGTCCTGAGACCCTTCCACTCTGTGCTGTCAGAGCAAGGGGAAGCAGGGGCGGGTGTTTGGTAGGTCAGTGTAGCCTGCAGGGTATCAGGTCAGTGCCTGGGAAACAGCTGCTCCTTAGGTACCCCAGCTGGCTTGGGTGAGGTAGGGGTGCGTGCAAGTGTGTGCGCGCGCACGTGTGCATGTGTGTGCGTGCATTGTGTGTGTGCGCGCACATATACATCTATGTGTGCACAGCTGAGGAGGGGCAGGGCCTTGGCCTCTCAGCCACCTGCCTCCTCTTTACTTGGCTACTGCTGGTGGGGGTGGGGTGGGGTGGTGGATCACAAAATGGGGGACAGAGCCTGTTCACCCCATGTCAGTGGGAATAGAGCATACCCCACCTTTTGGTGAGTCTGGTCAGGTCTTCCCCCTCCACCTCTCCCAGTCATAGCACCCCTCCCCGCCATCCCCATCTGTGTCCTCCAGTAGTTTGGCTCCTCAGGGTGGGAGCTTGGCCTGGGTCCCCCACCCACTAGGGTTTGTGGACTGAATGACAGGAAGGCTGTCTGATAGGAATTTTACACATTCAAACATCCACCTCTTTTCTCTGAATGACCAGAAGTGTCCTTGGGCGCAGGCTTGTCACCTGAGTCTCAGGTTCCTCACCTGAAATGGAGCAGTGGCAGCACCTCCCTCATGCAGTCTGGGCACTGGGGGTGGACTGCAGAGCGGTGGGCTGTGTGGGGCCTCCTTTGGGAGTGTGGAGGCAGGTCCAGCTGGTCCTCTGGCTCCTGGAGCCTGTGCCTCTGAGCCACGCTCCATGGCCCAGGGCAGGAGTGACCTCTGTCCTCTTAGGGTGCCTTTAAGGCCTGTGCTAGGTTTTGTAAGACAAACAGGATGGCCTGAGCCCCACCCTCAGCTCTTGCCCTGTTTCTGGAAACTTCTAGACAAAATAAGAGTCAAAGAGACTCTGAGAGAATTGTCCCTTCAACAGTGCATTCCACAAATATTTGTGAGTACTTCCTACACCCAGCGCTTGGATAGTGGTGACCAGGTACACCCAGGGGTTACCTGAAAACGTTGTGGGGGGAGGGGGTGCTGTCTGAGCCCAGGGCTGTCATCCAGGGCACGGAAAGCTAGTGCCTTCCACCAGTGAAGAGCCTGTCGGCAGCCAGGCCCCCATTCAGGGACCTGCCTGGAGCACCTGCTGCTGGCAGCTTAGGGTGAGTGAAGGGTATGGGGTGAGAAGCAGGCTCCACTTCCCTGATTCCACCCTATGGCTCTTCCTGTTTCCTCCACTGGGGAGGGTCAAGTGCAAACCCAGGGGAAGGTGTGTGGCAGGCTGGGAGGCCAGCTGCAGGTTGAGGGAGCTCCAGCTAGTGAACTTGACTTGCTGAGACAGAGTCTTTCTGGGAGAAGGCAAAACAGGGTGTTCCAAGCACAGGTCCAGTTGGCTGGTGTCTTTGAAACTCATTTCCAGGGCTTCCAACAATGGTGATTTCCTGCATATGTGCTCTTCACTTACCCTTTCCCCAAGCTGTATTCTCTGCAGATATGGCTTCCTTGCTTGCCTCAGAGCCCTCTGTAGCGAGGGGTCAGCAGAAGGGTCCTCTCCTCCCAGGAGAGGCAGTGAAGAGTCACCGCAGGCCTGTTAGCTGCGGAAGCTGGGCTCTGAGTGTGCACAGGAGCCTGGATGCTTGCAGAGGCAGGCCGTAAGCCAGGGGGCCGATGTGGAGGGAGCAGAGAGCTAGGAGAGGGGTCACCCGGTGCAGTGAAGGAAGGTGGTGGGGGCCCTAGTGGCAGTGTCTGTTGGCTCGGGCAGCTGGGCCTGGAGGACAGGATGGCGAATCTGGGTTGTAGGCTTTGTGACGGGCATAGAGCAGGCACCTGTGGCCAGAGATGGCACAGGAAGAGCAGAACTGGACTGGACAGGCCTGGAATCAAATCCTGCTTCCACTCATGGTAGGTGTGACATTGACCAGTCAATCACCTGCTGTCCCTGAGAGAGAAGGACAGCAGTCTGTGGTGCTCAGATGGCTGGCTGATGCTTTGGTGTGACTTGGGACAAGTTACTTCCCTCCTGCTGCTTGGAATAACCCCTCCACCTAAAGTCAGGGGGTGAGGTGGGGGGATCCCAGGTCTCCTGCTCAGGGTCAGTGGCTGGTGTTTGCTCTGCGCATGGCCTTTCAGTGCCTTCCTCACTTTCCTGTGCAGTATCTGCAGCCCGAGGGAGACCTTCCTGAGTCCTGGGCTGGGGCTTGAGTCTTACAATCCATGGCTGTCAGTGTAGTCTTAAATGAGCCCCAGAACGGATGAGGTGCCTGGAGGGTGTTGGGCACAGTGGGTGCTGGTTGAGTGTGGCCCTGGGCATGGTCAGTATGGACTGTCAACTGGTCCTTCCTTTTAGACCTGTCACATATCGGGACTAGTGAGTGAGGCCTCCACTGAGAAGGCCATTTTGTTCTGCACCCAACAAAGGGCCTGTGATTACAACAGGCAGCTTGAAGCTGCAGGGCCGGTTTTGGGAGGGGGTGGATCAGGCCTTCTGGGAGCGGAGAGCCTCTGTCTTCTCAGGTTGCAGACCCCCTGGAACCGCCCCGTGCTTTGTTCGCATCACTGCTTCCCAGAGACCTCACCTTCCTTTGCAGACTAGATAAGTCCGCTTGAGCTGTTACAGGGTGGGGAGTCCTGGCGGGTATTTGAGGGAGGTGGGGAGTGGAGCTGGGCCCTGAGAGTGACAATACGGTACGGTACTTTAGAGGTACGAAACTGATCCCTCCAAGGGAACAGATGAGGCCTCCATAGGAGCAAAGAACTTGGTTCTGAGCTGCCTAGAGTCCAAGGTGAAGAGGTGAATGTCAGGGTTATAATAAGAAGAGAACACACTATCACGTCCGCGAGAATCAGATCAGGAGAGATACCAGAGCGGGGAGATAGAACAGATTCTTTCTTTCTTTTCTTTTCTTTTCTTTTATTGAGGTAGGGTCTCGCTCTAGCCCAGGCTTACCTGAACTCATCATGCAGTCTTAGGCTGGCCTGGAATTCATGGTGATCCTCCTACCTCTGCATCCCAAGTGCTGGGATTAAAGACATGTGCCACCTCGCCCGGCTCTTTTTTTTTTTTTTTTGAGGCAGGGTCCTACTCTAGTCCAAGTTGACCTGGAATTCACTCTGTAGCTCAGGTTGGTCTAAAACTCATGACAATCCTCCTACCTCAGCCTATTGAGTGCTAGAATTAAAGGCATGAGCCACCACACCAAGCTCTTTCTCTCTTTAAATTCTATTTATTTGTGTGTGTGTGTGTGTCAGGGTCACTGGCTACTGAAAATGAATACAGCAGGGCTTATGTTGAGGCAATTGGGAATTGGATCTGAGCACTGGGCAGGCTTTACAAACAAGCGCCTTTAACCGCTGTGCTGTCTTCCCGGTTCTCTCTTTCTCTCTCCCTCTCCCTCTCTCTCTCCCTCTCTCCCTCCCTCCCTCTCTCCCTCTCTCCTTCCCTCTCTCCCTCTCTTTCATTTTTTCAAGGTAGGTCTTGCTCTAGCCAGTGGTCTCAGAGCTTTGGGCACTTTGCAGGTCACCAGTTCCAGGCCAGTTCTCAATGGAAGGGACTTCACCATGGGGGAGCAGTGCCCACTGAGCAGAAGACACAGTCCAGTGCTCAGGAGGAGAGAGATGGGTTCCGAATTTGTGGGACATGACTCAATTTATCCAACCTCACTGGCTTATTTCTGTGGCTCTGGGGCAGAGCAAGGAGGAGAAAGTTGAGGAAACTGGTTCCCAGATCCATGGAAGCATTTGTCACTGTGGACCCTTAGGTGGACTCTGAAGTGGGACTGGTATTTACTTGTCCAGGTAGAACTAGAACTTGACATCATTGGATAGGACCAGGGACTGATTAAAGGAAGGAAGATAGCCAGATACACAGAGCTCAAGATTAACTTTATCCTGAGCTTCCCAGTGGCCAAAGGGAAAACTGATGTGTTATAGATGGAACTTTCCAAGCCAGTGTTCCAGCGGGAGTGGAGCTTTCCCCATTTCCTGTGATACGGGTACAGGAGACTCAGTAACTGTGACAGGAGTCGTGAGTCCCCCAGTGCCTGTGCCAGGGTGGGAGGGAGGGGCAGCCCGAGATGTGAGTGAGGTGGCGCGTGCAAGGGACAGGCGGATGGCTGGGGCTCCCGGCTGACCTCAGGCTCGTTCCTGTCGTTGCAGTTGGGCCACGTGGTGCTGTCCCCCGTCTGGTTCCTCTACAGCCTGTTCATGAAGCTGTTCCAGCGCTCCTCACCGGCCATCACCCTCGAGAATCCAGACATCAAGTACCCACTGCGGCTCATCGACAAGGAGGTGACTGCCCACCCCTGCCCTGGCACCCCAGTGCCTCCTGGTACCTGCTTGGCTCTCTGCCCATTTTGTAGACGGAGAGAGCAAGGTGATGTCACCTTGTAAGCAAGTGGCGGAGGGATTTAGACCTTGGCTCTGGACCATACTCACTGTCTTGTGGAAGGTCAGAATAGAGGGGGCCCTTTGGCTGTTGGTTCTACCCTCCACTTAACAGTCCCTGGTGATAAGGACTCCCCACAGCCCCCGCCCTGTCTCAGCCTGGCCTTTGTTAGTCTGGATGCCTGCCTCTGAGGTTCCCTCTGAGGAGTGTCTGGTGATGGGAGTGTCTCCTCCAGTCTTCTGGGCAGGCCCCAGGCACCTCCTGTCCTTTCCTCCAACTACACTCTGCAGTCTCCTTAGGGCCCTCCCTGCTCTATTTCTGGCTTCCCTGAGCTGCCTCCAGAGGGGTGTGGCAGGAAAACTGAGTCACAGAGCAGAGAAAATGAAGAGAGAAAGCCACCGCCCCACACCCTGGTGCCCAGTGTCCACTCTGGACAGGCCCTGAAGGGTTGACCAGTCTCAGTAGCTCAGTGCAGGGCTCAGCAGCCAGGCTGACGAGACTTGTCCCCGGTGCTGGTAGAGAAGCTGAAAACCAGACAGAAGTGAAGAATGCAAAATCCAGGCCACTCCTACCTCTCAGTATGTCTTTTTTTTTTT
>PVHP010035033.1:0-18708 GCA_004024765.1 Zapus hudsonius | reverse complement strand
AAAAGGAGTAGTTTTATAGCACTTCACAATTTACACATTTCTACTTCTTTGCTTTCTGCAAACAGCATTGTTAAGACTTCTTGTTTCTTCAGAGATGTACTCAATAAGTGTCAACAGTGACCAGTGTCTACACATTATCGGAGTGAGCCAGCATACTGACTTGAACTTACTATTCATGTATTTCTTTGATTACTGTTAGGGAAGTAGAATGAGAGCTGATAGTGAGGAAACCCATGCGGTCTGAGGAAGTGACATCTGCCCTGAGAACAGGAGGGCTTGATGCTGGTGAGGAGCTAAGGGAAGGGCAATGCAAACTGAAATGACATGACACACAGCTGGGGAGAAATGCTGTCGGGAGATTACACTAGTCATGCTGTGGATTTGGTGTCTAATCCTAAAAGAATTATGGATTCTCAACAAAGAAGTGACTGGACCAGATCTGCATTTTAAAGCTCCCCATACAGAAGAGAAATTGTGAGGGCAAAGTTCTGAAGGAGAGTTGTAAGCGGTTTTGCTTGATTGGAGGAAGGGGGTTAGACCATCAGGTCAAAGGTAAGTCCTAGGTCTTCCAGCCAATGGTGTGGTTGAGAGGGAGACTATACACGGAAATAAATATTTCAGTGAAATAAAGATATCAGGGCACTGGAATCACAAGTTCAATCCTGGCTGTACTGGGAAACTGGGATGCCCATAAATGGTGACCTCACTCATCAATTAGGGACATGGGAATGAACATCAGAAGAAAGACTCTGGTGGGATGATTAACTTCAGAGATGCCAGTTAAAGCTGAGTGTGGATGTCACTTCTGTATGGTGTGGGGGGATAAGGGCAGGAGGAGTTCTGGCACATGGGAGAGGGCTGATAAGTCAGCCCAAAAGGTGTCAATGCAACTGTAAGCAGTGAGTTCCTTCAGGTCTCCAGGGAGAGCTTCTTCTAAAAGCCGTATCTTCAGATTTCCAGGGTAATTGGGAAGGGTGGGTGCCTTAGTCGTATGGGCTGGAGGACCAAGAGAATGAATGTATTACAAAGGGCATTCCTTGGATGATTATTATTGCAGGCTATGGGCCATCAGTCCCACGGTATCCATCTGTAGGCTGGAGTGTCCGAGGGCCCAGTAGCTGCTCAGCCTAAGAGTCTGGATGGCTCAGCAGTCCCAAGCTGGTGCTGAAGGCCTGGAGGATTCCTGGAGAGCCACTGGTCCTCAGTCCATGTTGGAAGGATGATGGATCTGGGTTCCGATATCCAGGCCAAAAGCCTGGTGTGTTCTCTCAGAAGGGGTCCCCACTGCTCTGTCTATCAAACCTTCCTGAAAATTCCCCCACAGGCCTGCCCAGATAATCTGATTGAGTTAACAAGAGGATTGGACCATCACAGCGAGCTTACTTAGGTAACTTTTCCTCATCAGATTTGGCATCACTGAGATGTTCTCAGAAGTTTCAGCACTGGCTCCAGGAACAGGGAAGTTCCTTTCAGGATTGGGGATTCATATCTGTTTTACTCCTTTCTGGAAATGACAGTTTTTGTTGTTTGTTTTTTTAAATATTTTATTTATTCATTTTCAAGCAGAGAGAGAGAGGGAGAACCAAGGCCACCACCTTGTGGGTCTGATTATGTGGGTCCTGGGGAATTGAACCCAGGGCCTTAGGCACTAGAGGCAAGTGCCTTAACCGCTGAGCCATCTCTCCAGCCCCTGTTGCTTGTTGATGAAGGCATCATTAGTCCTACAAGCTCCCATTAGTTTACATTTGTGCTCTACTTATCCAACATGCCCTATTAAAACATACTTCATAATGAGAAATATGTCTCAGTGATCTGCAGCACAGAGAGCTATAGTTAATACAGATGAGAATAGTTCAAAGAGTCCTAACACAAGGAAATGCTAAATGTTTAAGGAGATAGAAATAGAAATACTAATTACTCTAATTTCTTCATTAAACATTAAATTATAACACTTTACCCCATAAATATGCATAGTAAATAAATAAATGAAGAATTTTAAATGAGCCACATACACAGCAGCTAAGAGGGTGGATTCAGGAGGTGAAGTTCTTTGGATAAATGCTCTGCGGTGGTTGTGGTGACTTCTATTTCACCAGGGCTATAGAGAAGGGGTTGGGGTTGTGTTGCAGCCTCTGACCTCATCCCAAGTATTCCAAAATGGGGCTAGCAGGAGTCCCTGGGAAGCAGGCAGCCGTAAGGATGGAGAGGAGGATGGCCACTTAGGTTCATGGGTCATCTTGGCAAGTCAAAGAGGCCTAGGGCTGGGCTGCACTTTCAAGCCCCTGCTATGGACTCCTGGCTGATGAAATTTACCTGTGAATCAAAAGGACATTGAAAGAGGGTAATCAGAGGTCTCCACCGTGCTTTTCAAATAGAAAGACTTGGGTATATTGGATAGCCTATATACAGGTGTCAAATAAGGCTTTCTTGTCTCTTCTTGGGCAGGCAGGGGCGTTATCAGGTGTCCAAGTTAGCTCCTTCGCCATGCTAGAATTCTCCCTTGTGCTCATCATCCTCATTCTCCCCCCCTTTACACAGACATCCAAGCACACAGTTATGAATGGTTCCTAGTAAACTTCTCTCAGGCTCATCTTCTCATCTCCAGCCCCACTGCTTCAGTTCAGGATCTGATTTCTTACCTAGGCTTGGAACATCCCCCCATTGGGCATCTGCCATCGGGCTTCAGCCATCCACTCACTCATCAGCCATGATCTCTCTCCAGGTACTCTCCTGAAACATATTGGTGGCTCTCTACTGCCCTTCCAATAGACAGCAAACTTTCTAGAGAGCCACTGAGGTGCACCAGGACCTGCTTCCCAAGGCTCCTCCCACCCTGGCTGCTGCCATTTCTCCAGGGGAGAACTTTTGCTTGAATCATTAATTATTTAGTGTCTCCTGATTGCATTGGGAATGTTTATATCATCGTGCATCTGAATGACCATTTCCTCCACCTAGAAAGCCAGGTGAGTGTGGTAACATCTGCTAATTTGGAAGGATTCAATAGAATGCCTATCTCCTGTGGCATGCCATCCCTACACCCTGGGAGAGTTTAGTTGTGCTAAGCTGACATTCAGACAGGAATACATCGTCTATGGGCCCATTTCATTGACCCTGATAATCTTCGACCTGGATGTCCTGAGAGCATTGCATTGATTTGCTGGGTTCTGAGAAGCAGGTTAGCTTCAGGGCAGCAAAGCCTGGGAATTCAGGGTGTGGTGGTATACACTTGCCCTTTTAGTCTAAGCTACCTCACAGTTTGACTCAGTGGGGAGGGAGTTAATGTCCAACACTAGAGATAAGCTTTATTTATAAAAGGGGTACAGGGACAACCAGCATGTGCTTGTCTTATGATTAGGTTAAACAAGAATGCTTTATAATGCCAGTACTTGGTTTGGCACATAACACTAGATAAGTCTACAAAGGGACAAGCATAAAAATAATGGTCAAAGACAGGTTTTATGTCCAGCATCTTCTTATCCCTTCCTCACAGTGCTTAGAACAAGGAAGGACCAGAAGATTTAGACAGAGATGCAGTAAGTAAACATAAGGGCCAGGAGGTCTCCTTGGATTTCTTCATTTGTACTCATAAACTAGAATTTTTCCATACAGCTTTATGTCCCCATAGACCCTGAGGCTGGAAGGAGACTTCACATTTCCCTGGTCAATGATTGAGTGCCAGGCCCTTTTTTTGTGTGTGAGCCAGATGTGAACATGTCCATTGATCACACAAAAAGACAGATGCAAAACAGGTGAGTCAGTACGTGCAGGTGATGGGCTTGAACCAACATCTACCTGAGTCCAAACGCCCTAAGTAGCAACAGCATTATTCCCCAATGGAACACGCTCCTGGCTCTCCTCCACGGCCCTGGCATCTTTGCTGAGGAAGATTCAGAGGAGAGTCCCGTAGGTTGATGCTGTTGCCTTGAAACATAAATAGTCACGCACTGAGGGACTGTTTGTTATGAGGAATGTGCAGGCTGGAAAGAAAAAAGACATAAAGTCACTATTTCATGCAGAAAGTTATTACCAAAGGGATGGGATTACTTACTATATTAATTCTGTCCTTCAGCCCCCAGCTTGTCTCTGCATAATGACTCAGTCATAGAATGCATTGTTGACAATATTTGGGGATGGCTCGCTATGATTTTTTTTTCTTTTTTGTAGAACTTGAATAATCTAAAACTTCTCACTTCATCTTCAGTCCCTCTGACTCCTTCCTCCTTTTCTCTAGCTCCTTTGGCTCTTCCCATGTCTCCTGTTGCAGTTACCTGCTCCCTGCTGGGACAAACAGCCGAGCGGACAGAAGCGTCTTATGGGTGGAAGGGGTTTATTCCAGGCTTTCAGTTTCAAGTGGAAGCTTCATCGTGATGGAAAAAGCTGTCTCACTTCATCATACATCCAGAGCCGAGAGAACCACAGTGACAGCAAGCAGGAGCTGACTCTGAGCACACAGTAGGGCTGCACTCAACCCAACATCTGCCTTGGTGATATGATAGACTTCCTCCAGGAGTGCTCTAGCTCCCAAAGAGGTGGGGATGAAGAGGGAAACTTAATTATAAACAACCTGAAGCTATGGGGAGATTACAATCCAAACACCACATTTTCTATCTTTTCTGTTACCTTTCTGCTTGCTAAGCCACCATCTTCTCCAACAGGGTGCAGGCAGACATAGATAACTATCACTGAATCCCAGAGTAAGGAGGAGCAGGGAGGACTGAGATGGAGGGGAGACAGGCAGCTTCCTTTGACTCCTGTATTTCTATATTTATGCATTGTTCTCAAAAGCCAAATCATACTTAATGGCAAAGCATCAGGGGCACTTCCACTTCCATAAGGACTGCGGTGGCTTTCATTAGGTAAGTACATGGATGTGCCTGTCTCATGGGGAATGCAAAGCAAAATTGAAGCTGGTATCCTAAGGTGGGCTGCTGTCTGCTGTCTGCTGCCTCATTGCTCCACTTCTAAAGATTTATAGGCTAATTGTACCAGGTGCACAGAGAGTTGTCGTGTGGAAGAGGAATTTTCTTCATGGTCTGGTATGATCACTATTATCTAATGCAGTTCTACAATTCCTTTTAAATTAACAGCAACTCTCACAACACATGTCGAACACCTGGTGTGCTGTGAACTACTCCGGGAGCTCAGGATTTCCCACCTCATTTAACCTTTGCGGTGGAGCAAAGGGGTCCAGCTTAAAGATAAGACAGTAAATTCAGAGGGGGAAGTCATTTCCCCACAATGACAAGCCATGGGAGATAGTATTAGAATTACTGGAAAGTAAGACACAAAATGTGCAAGGCCTATAAAAACTGAGACAGGAATTTACTGGGGTTCATAAAAATGGCCTCAAATAAAAGTAGACTCATTATGTTATTGTTTGTAAGAAGAATAGTTTTAAAAATATTAAGTCCCATAATTTGTAGCTGTAAACAGTTTCACCCAAGCATCCAACAATTTGGCATCTTAACAAAATGACTCTGAGATTTAAGCTATTTTAAAAAATATTTTTATTTATTTGCAAGCAGAGAGTGAGGGGAAAGAGAGAGGGACAGTGACTGAGCAATGGGCACACTAGGGTCTCTTGCCATTGCAAACGAACAAGATGTATGTGCCACTTTGTGTACCTGACTTGACATGGGTACTGGGGAGTCAAACCTGGGCCAGGAGGCTTTGCAAGCAATAGTTGTTAACTGCTGAGCCATCTTTTTAGCCCTACTTCTTAAGTTTAATTTGTCTAGAGCAAGTAGAATATTAACCTGTGAGAAGAATAAATTAGTAAACATATATTATATAGTATATTATATGACATACTATATACTAATACACTAATGAAAATATACTGATAGAATGCAACACTATAACATTATATTAATATCAATTTAATATTCTAATGAAAATATGCCAATAGATTGCAATATTAGTGAAATTTACATACCTATCAGAATAGTGTGAAAACTGGTTCAAGTATGGATAGTTTGATCAAAGACAAAGTAGAATTAGTTCAGGAAGACATTCAAGTCTAGATAAATATGTTTAATATGATTTGCGGGACATTTCAGATGAATAGAAGGTTACGTCAATAAATGGTCTTGGAGCAAGACTAAATATTTAGAAATATTTACCCACTAAATATTTACAAAAATAATAATCAGAAAAAGGGAAATAAAGAAAGCTAAATGTCTACTTGGTTATGTAAACAAAATAAATGAGAGGTGTGGATTAATGCTTTGGAATATTGTAAGTGGAAGGAAAAAAAGTAAGGCGAAGGAAGAAGGGGAGAAAGGAAGGAAAGAACAGAATCATGGGAGGAAAGCCAAAAACAAGAAGGCTTGGTAGGAAGAGGAAGACAATTTTTACCATGAAAAATGGAGACCTCGGTTTCCACTTCTGATGTCCACACAGAGCACATGCAGCTATATGAGCTGGGCTTTCCTCACATAAAATCCACATGTTTATATACAATTCTAGGTCAGAGAGGAAAACCACCACAAATGTTTGTTTACAAAAAAAAATACTGGACTCCAAGGGAAAGTCCCCACTGACCATGGGCCTGCAGAGAGGCTACACCCCGTAGAATCTCCTCAAGTTAACAATGGTTGTCATATTTAATCTATACTGATATCACTTACTGTTTGAGATTCTGTTTGTATTTTTCAGAAGGTAGCAAGAACTGTGAAAACCCAATTCCATCAACAGGACCTGTGATGATGGCTGACACCCAGGCAGGAAATGAACCACTAATTCATCATCTAGGTTCCAAAGGAAACCATAGAGAAAGTGGTGAGATGAGCAAGACAGCTCCCTCTACAGCAAGTCAGACAACCTATGAAATGATAATGGAGACAGACAAGGATACTCAAAATAGTACAAAGCAGAAATCCAGAGACCCTTAAGAGCTCAACAGTAAAGCAGACTTCAACTCGCCCACCATGACTCAGGGAACTTTGTGGAAAAGAGGGAAGAAAGATTGTAAGATCCATGGTGGGGGAGAATATCCAGAGACATTGTCCCCCTCAACAACACACACACACACATGCAGGCACACACACACACACACACACACACACACACACACACACACAAACTCTCCATCTCATGGAAAGTTCCAGTAATCCCAATGAGGAGTGCCCTCAGCGAGTTGGGGGCAGGGAGGAGGGAAGTGGGGATACCATCACAAAACTTTCTCATATCGTGTTTCAAATTATTAAAAATAATTTTTAAAAGCCAGAAATAAAAATATCCAGGTTAAAAAAAATACTCAGATCTCATCGCAAATTAAGAGCATGAGAATTTTAGAGAACAGAACTGAGAATTTCCAATTGTAATAAGCATTGTGAGGAACTTTCTAGAAATACCTCTATGGTCAGACACTTCCATTGCTTAAGTGAATTGTGTGAGCAGCACTATTCAGGTGAGTAGGCAGTGAAAATGCAGGTTATAGGGTGCACTGTCCAGCAGGTACATTACCCATTCTTGAGAGTCACCGGGCCCCAGGGAACCAAAGCCCAAAGTACTCAGTGAATCTGTGGATGGTTTTGTCAAGGTCCTAGGAAATTTTGTCATGACTACTGAGCAGTCTATTGACCTCATCCCTAGACTGACCTTGTTTCTAAGTACAGTAAAATATTAACTTAGATAATCCCTATAGCTCAGAGACTGAATTTATGTGTTAGGGATGTTGTTGGTTAGGTAGTTATGTACTAAATTGTTTCCCTCTAAAATTCCTCTGTTGGAGGTTTTTTTTTGTTGTTGTTGTTTCCTTTTTTAATTGATATTTTTATTGTCCAAAATTAGATGCATTGTATTAGTAAATATTAAGTTGGTATCCCCGATTCCCTCCTCCCTGTCCCCAATTCACTGGGGACCCTCCTCGGTGTTAGAGTTTTAATATCAAAATATAGCACTGTATTTGGAGCCAGGCCTTCTAAAGAGATGGATAAATTACAATTAGAAGTGATATCCAAATACAAAATGAATTTCAAGAATAGCAAAAAAGACACTAGGGATGTGTGAAGAAGCCCCAAGAGGAGGACGGTCACTTATAAGATCTCAGAGGCCTTGGATTGGCACTTTCAGCTTCCAGAGCTGGGAGAATATGGATTTCTCTTGTTTCAGGCTCCCAGCCTAATATATGTTGTTATGCCAAGTCTGGCAAACTAACAAGGGTTTCCATAACAAAGAACCACACAACTGATGTCTTAAACAAAATAAATGTTATGTTCTCAAAGTTCTGAAAGCTAGAAGTCCAAGGTCAAATCTTCAGCAAGGTTAGTTTCCCGCGAAGGTTCTCTTCTTGGCTTATACATGGCCACCTTCTTTCTGAGTGATCATGTGGTCGTCTTTAGGTATGTCTTTTCCAAATCGCTTCTCTTTTTCTGTTTTTAGAGAGAGGGTCTCACTCTATCCCAGGCTGCCTTGAAATTCATGGAGATCCTCCTACCTTAGCATTCTGACTGCTGATACTGAAGGCCTGTGCAGCAGCTACTTCTGGCCTATTCTCTTCTGACAAGGAAATGAATCAAATGGATTGGGGCCCACCTGTGGGGCCCTATTTGAACGGAATCACTTCTTTAAAGGCTTATAGCTCAATACCATTTTATTCTGTCTGGGGGTTAGGACCTTAAGAAAGAGAAGGTGAGAGATAAGGGCATTCGCTTGTTTGGAGAATGTCCTGTGGGCATGACTGTGCACTGGGAGGTGAACCATGCTCTCATCTTTAAAGTTAAAAAGAAGGCTTGGACACTCACTGTCTCGTCACTCTCTTTGGTGAAAGGATTTGAATTTGTTCACAGTTTAGTCCTGGACCATCTAAGCTGCCTCTTTTCCAGCATTTACAGCTTCCAACATGAGCCAGTTTTTGTAGAAGTGGCTCAAATTCTAATCCTAATGGGCCTAAGCTCTCAGGCTGTCTGCAGCACCAGATGACCCGAGCGCAGCCCACAGCAAAGTGCTCACACCTGGCAAATGTACCAGCTGAGGAGGGAGAATGAAGGGGCTTTAGATCACGATGATTATGTTTCAGGCCTGAAAACCTTAAGTGCATGATAAAGAGGCCATCACATTGGTGATTTTTGTCATTTGATTCTAAGAAGCTTAAGCCAACACCAGCACGCTGGACTGGGGATGTTTTCACACACATGAGCGGCTCCAGGGAGAATGCATCGCCATTATCCTCCGTGCCAGAGGAGGAGACATACAGCTTCCAAAGCTGTGGGAAGCCCCACAGGCCCTGATGAAACACAAAGTGCCCAAGGTTTCTGAGCTGACCCCAGTGGACTCATCTGAAGACCACCACTGTCCTGTCCTCACCCCTTCTCACCGCATCCCCCTGAACTCCACTGCGGTCCTTTGAATCCTCATCCCTGGAAATGATGAAGCCCACTAAGGCTAATCCATGCCAAGAACACAAGTCCTGACCCTCCACACCTCCTGGAATCTTCCTTCAGGTTTCATCTGTCAAAGATTCTGTTCTCAAAAAAAAAAAAAAAATCAAGCCTATAGCTTCATCTCAGAGACCTGGTCCAAATCCTCTGAGAAATCTTTGATATTAAGGAAAAGAGGGATGTATCTCATGGATATTAAGCTAATGGTGGTCCTTCATACAACTTGGTGTTTTATTGTTCCTAAGCAGCACATGAGGAAGTCGTCTGGCACCAAATTGGGAGGTATGTGAAATTTAGCTATGGAAATCAGAATGGAGGAGGCTCGAAGAACTGATAGAGCTCTCCCACTCCCTGAATATATTCTAAAGACCTAAATCAGCGCACCACAGAGACACCTGCTCCTCCAGGTTTACGGCAGCAAGATTCACAATAGCCAAGATGATGAACCAGCCTAGGTGGTCGTTTGCACAATGGAATTTTATTCAGATATAAAGAAAGAAAATACCAAGTCATTTGCAGGAAAATGGGTGGGATGAGAGAGCATCCAGTTAAGAAGCCAGAGAGACAAATATTACATGTTTTCTCTCATCAGTAGAATTTAAATTCAAGGGAAAAAAATGACACAAGTAATCCGAGGGAGAGCAAAGGGATCATTGGGGAATGAGAGAAAAGAGGGCCATATCAAGGATGTATATGATCACATACATTATACACATGTGTGAAAGTGTCACAGTGAGAGATGTTATTGTGTATAACTAGTATACACTAATAAACACATTCAGTGGCATACCCAGGTCTTTCATCGTTAAGGGAAAAAACAAGATCAGGATGTCTCCTACACACCTCCTGTGAACCAATGCACTCTGGCCTCATGTGCCCAGCATATGGTGACCTACCCTATATGTATAGGATTTTTTTAAACATTTTATTCATGTTCAAGCAGAGAGAGAGAGAGAGAGAGAGAGAGAGAGAGAGCACCAGGGCCACCACCTTGTGGGTCTGGCTTATGTGGGTACTGGGGAATTGAACTGGGGGCCTCATGCACTGGAGCCAAGTGCCTTATCTGCTGAGCCATCTCTCCAGCCCTGTATAGGATTTTTAAGCTTCCAATTAATTTTACTGGTGGAGAAACTGAGGCTGGGTGTGATCTGTTAACTCACCAAGGTCAAATAGCTTCCCTTTATTGATGTGACAAAAAATGGATTGAGCTACATGCCTTGTGAGCACAGGGAATTTAGCGCCATCTCTGCTTTTCCTGAGAAGGAGAAGCTGGATGTTACAAACATAACAAGTAACATCTACAAAATATGACAAAGGCGGAAAAAGTTTAAGTCAGCTAAACGCAGAAGCAGGAATGAGTAGAGCCTTTGTGAGGTCTAGAGAAAAGGTACAATGTTAAATGCGTGCATGGGGGAAACTCTGAGTAAAGGTTTGGAACAGGAAGAGGAATGAAGCTATGGATGCCCAAGAGGAATGTTCTAGACAGAAGGCATGCTGGCTTGCTTGGTGCCATCAGGGAGCTCAGGATCAGGCAAGCAAAGGGAATAAGAGCAGCCGTGACATCAGGAAGAGAGATGAGTCAGTAAAAGATTCACAGAACTGTGACTTCCTAATACAAGTGTATTAGTTACTTTACTTCCTCTGGTGGCCAAATGCCTGATAAGAAGGAAAGAACAGACGTATTCCAGCCCTAGTTCATCATGAGGGAGGCGGGGGAGGCAGCAAGAACAGAAGGCTCCTGGTCACATTACATCCACAGCAGGACACAGTGTGCTGGGCTGTGAAATATCAAGGTCCAGTCCCCACTGACCCTCCCCTCCATCAAGGCTCTACCTCCTAAAGGTCCTATACCTTCCCAAACAGATGAGGACCTCATGTTCAAACACGGGAGCTTATGGGGGACATTTCATATTCAAATCACAACAATGAGACACACAAACCCATGGTCATAGGCTGTATCCCATCTGAGGCAGGCAGTGGTACTGAGCTGTGTGTCTGCCCTCTCCTTTGGAGCCATTCTTACCACCTGCATTGGCCCACAAAGAGGAAACCAGTCCTAGTGATACCTGGTCTACTTTTCAAGAGAAGCCAGAATTTTGCAGTTATTTATTTTACCTGAAATCTCTGATTTAAAAAAAAAAAAACCAACAACACTACCAATGAGTTAGTTTTTGCACACACTATGACCTCCCCTTCCCCACCGACCAAATGCTTATCATAAAATAATAGCAAATAGAACCAGGTGGGGCCTGTGTATTGTACCATGTTGTCATTTGGTCCTAATACAGGGTGTTGGGGTTCTGGAAAGAGTCCTCAAACCCTAAACCCTGAGGTTGTGTCTGCTTTTAACCAAAGAATTGGATAAAGTAAAACTGACAGGAATAGTTCTTAAGTTACAGAAGGAAGTACAAAACCAAGGGAAGGAAAATGGATGCACCCATGTGGTGGGTCTGGAAGGAATGTAGAAAAAGAGTTAGAGAGGGGGAAAAAGGAAGTGCAAAGAGCTCCTGGCATGTGGAGGACAGGAGAAGGTAGAGAAGCCAGGTGGGAGTGGGGTCTGGGGGTCAGCTGGACTGAGACGAAGGATAACTCGCTGGAACCTGGAGGCTCAGGAGTGATGAGCTTGCCATCTCCTGGTAAACATATTTATAACCTTATGGTGGTGGGTCCTACCTTTGGCCTCAGGTGAGCCAGAGACAGCTGATTGGTCTGGGCTAGATTTGCTCTGGAAGTTCTGGGTCACAATGCCAGGATTAGATTTAAATTCTAGAAGAGGGGACCCCCTAACCCAGGGAGGGGCTCAGATGGTTCATGGACAAACAGGTTATGCAAGAGCTAAGGAAAAGGCAGGTTTTCTGATCTCTAAGCAAAGATTGCAAAGATAAGCCCAAAGACAACCCTGTTTTATATTTTCAGGGGGCTTCGTCACCCTAATTGCCTCAGTCTCTATACCACCACGCCTATCAAATAGACATTAAAATGACTAAGGTCTTACCTTTGGCCTGGGGTGGGTATTCAAGAGCTTTAACAGAATTCTGTCTTGTTTTAGGGACCTAGTGGGTCTCTTTGATCAACAGCTCAGTGTGGGAAGGAACCAATGACTGGGACAGGGAGTTCCAGGTCTGATCCATTTTTCATGGGGTTAGGCTTCCTCCGATTCCATTCATGGCCCCTCTTACTACGCCTTCCTGTAGAGCTTACTGTGTGGAAATAAGGATTTTATGATTATGATTCATTATTGGTTTAGCTTATTGTATAAGTCACCCCCACCCTTCCCTTCGAGCCTATATTGCTGAAGAAACCACAGAAAGTCTTCACAGATCACTGAGAGTCCCTGCAAGATTCAGAATGGCAACCAGCCCCCAGATGCAGCATATGTAGTGCTGGAAGGTGCAACATAAGCTGCCAGGGGAAATTGGTCAATAATATTTGGAGAAAGCAGAGACCACTGATATACAATGCAGACTGCTGAACACACTGCCTTCTGGGAGAGATCAGCAAGCCAAGAAGTGATCACTTGGGCAATGGAGGTGCCATAACCTGGGGGGGGGGGGGGGTGGAGTCAACAGCTTTCAAATTGGCCAAGAAATCCACTCAGTGTCAAGGAGCCCTTAACTGGAATTGGGGCTCAGGGCAAAATCCTATGGGAACCAAAAACTTGGGCCCCAAGGAGAAACTCCCATTACTAGAGAACTACAGAGAGGCTAATCCCAATAGAATCTCGACAAATTAGAAATGTGTGTCTCATTTATCAATACTGATCTCACTCTTTGATGGAGATTCTGTTTGTATTTTTCAGAAGGCAGTGAGAGATCTGAGGTCATTCAAACTCCACCATCGAGCTACAGGTTGAGGGTTGACATCCTGGCAAGAGACAAACCATCCCAGACTTAGTGTGTAGACTCCAAACTAAACCCTTGTAGGAGTGACGGGATAGCAAGAGATCTATCAGCACAGCTAATCAGTCAACCCAGGATAAGTCAGTGTGACAGACACCAATGAGTTCCAACACAACCTAAAGCAGAAGTACAGAGGCCCCTAAGACCTCAACAATAAAGCAGTCTTAAAACTCACCCACCATGACTCAGGGTACTAAGCGGAAGAGGGGGGCACAAAGAGTGTAAGAGCCATGGTGGGAGAGCATATCCAGAGACAACACTCCCCCAGCGACAACACACTAAGCGGGGAACCTGTCTGCCTCCTGTGCTATCTATAACCTCCCACCCCATGGATTGATCCAGTATGCCCACCGAGGAGGATGCCCAGTAGATTGGGAACAGGGAGGAGGAGAATAGGGATACCAACATAATCTTTGCTAATACAATGTATCTAAATTTGGACAATAAAGATATCAATTTTAAAAAAGGCAAAGATCATTGTCTTCATTACTTGCATTCAAACATGAGACTTAACCCCTATCAGTACAGTTAGCTTTTGAGCTGCCATGATGATCTGTGTGTGTGTGTGTTTCCACAACTAAGCGATGAGCCACCCAAGGCTACAGACCAAACCCTCCTCTGCTTCAACCTGTTAACAGAAGAGTGTGTACACATAGGAGGACAGAAATTGTTTATTGACTAAAGTGATGATGGTGACTGTGTACAAAGTACCTGTACATGTATTAGGATGGAAGGGGAAAAATGGAACAAACTAAAATTTGGGTTGTGTTAGAGGCTAGTATTTAAGGGAGCTGTTTTCTTCTGTGTTCCAAACTCCCCGTAGAGTTATCATATTGCTTTTATAATTTTTAATGGAAGAAAATGTTATAATAAAAAATCAATTAATATTCTTGGCCTCTCCTTTCATTGAAGTTTGCCCTGGGATACAGTCCCTGCTGAGGAAAACTCACTACAACATCCTTCTCTCTGGCCCCTAGTGCTCACCCTACTGAGATCACCACCATGGGATGTTAATTTGGTATTTTAGCAAAAGATGAGAATTCACGAGCTCTCATTGCATTATTAAAACCCAATCTCTTTCCTGTACCAAAAGCCAGTCTAACCTACGTCAGACAGTTGAGCGGAACTTTCCTCTCAAGCTCTTTATAAAATGTGCCATGGAGGGAGTAGTTGGGCTCTTGCTCTGAGGAGCAAGCCTGCCCCCCACGGCCAGTGGACATCTCCAAAATACCATGTTGTAAATCCAGTGATTCCCTCTTTCCTGCATTCGTCACACTTCTAAAACCAGTACAAGATTGATGCCAAATTTGTTAGTCCAGGGTGGGGGTATAAAACCAATTTTCAGGAGCAGGAAATTCCTTCAGCACTCTTCTTTCAGGCCCCTCCTTTCAACATAGAACCAACACTTCTACTATCCCAATGCCGAGAACTGGCCCATCCCCAAGGATGATGACGGCTCAAAAGGTTGCAGCTGAGGCCTGCTGCAGCCTCTGGAATGCAAGACTTTCATGCTTTCTGCACCATATTTAACATCCTTTATAGCTTTCTGCTCTGTGCTTTCCTCTGCCCTGATCGCTTATGTTCTCAGCAGCCAAAACCACACAAACGTCCTCCAGTTCAGTTCTAACAAAGTTTTCTTGCAAACCTTCTGAAACCTCATAAGCCAAACTTTCACAGTTCTCTCTGCGTTTAGGTCTTTCAAACTCTGACCAGAATGGGTCATCAAGCTCTGTTGACAGCACAGCAATGCATCTCTTAGTCCACGGTTCCATATCCTTGCATATTAATCCCACAAATCTGTTCCAAAAGACCAAAAAACAAAAACAAAAACAAAACAAACAAACAAAATCAACGGGCTTATTGCAGCAATGACCTCATTCCTCAGTAACAATTTTCTGCAGCAGTTACCTTCTCGTTCCTGGGATAAACACCCGACCAGAAGCAGCTTATGGGAAGAAAGGGTTGATTTCAGGTTTATAAACCTGTAGTTTCAATTGCCATTTTCAGGAGAAGCAGCATTATGGTGGGGAAGCAAGACACACACAGGAAGCCAGTTCACACATCACATATCAGGTTGGAATTAGTCTAAACACTCGGCTTAGAGCTGGGCTAATGAACCTCATGGTCCACTCTAGCAATGTACCTCCTCCAGCAAGGCTCCACCTCCCAAATGGCCACTAATTTGAGAGTCGAAGCATTCAAATCACATGAGGCTTTGAGAGATCTCTCATGTGAAATATTATAGCTACCCTACCACATTTGGGAAAGAAGAAAAATGATGGACAGAAGTGTCCTCATTCTTCACATTTTCTTGAAAAGCTAGAAGTATTGGCAAAAGCTTTTGCTTTAAAAGAGGGAAGACGGAGCTGAATGAGAATGGGCTCTGTGCTTTCCAGGAGAGCTTCCACTGACTGAGCAATGCTAGTGTTCGGGACAACTTTCCTCCCGCAACAACCTTCATGAGATTCTTGAGATGAGAAAGGCATGTTGAGGTCAAATGGTGCTCTGCAACTCAGCATCAGGTCAGGCTACAAGCCTCAAGCATGTCTGCAGAGTGCATCCTGAACCTCTGCACCAGTGTCCAAGCATGTAGCCCTTTCCCACCAAGCCCGATGAGTGGCGACCTTGAGGTTTGTGCACAGTCCCAGAGAAAGCTGAATATGCAAGCCACACCATATCCAAGAGTTTAGATCACAGCTATTAAGGTGCCCACACCTTGTGTGTGATGGACAGATAGCATCTCTCGAAGATCCCACAGTTCTTGCTGGCTGAAGACCAGATTCCACTGCACAAGGGGCAGAAAAGATAGGATCAAGGCTGAGGATGTTTGTCTGCAACTGAAGGTGGCCGAGTCTATGGTAAGCATCCCTGACCACACATTATAGTCAGATATATATATATATATATATATATATATATATATATATATATATATATATATATATATATATATATATATATATATATATCATGTCAGATGCTGATTCTAAGAACTTAAAGGTTTTAATATAAGGAAATGGGGCCTCAATATAAAGTTTTTATATATATATATATTTTTTAATATATATTTATTGTCCATAATGAGTTACATTATTTAGTGGGCAAACCATGCATTGTTATCCCGACTTCCCCAATTCCCCCCCTCCCCATCCCTGATCAGTTGGATATCCTCCTCCGTGGGCTCTCTGTATTAGTCCTTGTGGCAAGGGATCCTGTATATCTTAGTACTCATCCCGGCCTTCCTGGCCCAAGAGTGTTGTTACTGATGGGTGCCATGCCTCCGGACAGTCTCCCCCACCACGGCTCTCACAATCAAATATAAAGTTTTTTTTAACTTCCCACATGAAATTTAATGTGTGGTGAAGGTAGAGAAATTGAGCTGAAAAACATGTCTTCCCCGAAACTTCTTTCATCTAAAACACCTGGGAGCTGACTGGACAATGACACTTGAAGTGGAAACAATCTGTCATTACTTGTGGAGGTTAATTCGAGCTTTGTGTCTGTGAGGAGATTCGGGAAGGAGAACAGGGGGGTGAACTTCAATGATGAGGTCACACAGACGGCACAGGAATCAGTAACTCACCATTCTTGTTTGGTAAACACACCCAGTGCTTAATGGTGTCTAATGGTGCCTGTAATTGATGTCTAAAGTTATTTAAAAGTAAATTTACTAGAAAATAATTAGCAATTTTATAGTTCACTACTTTCTAATTTTGTGGATAATTTTTTTTCCAGTGGTTTTTATCAGGGACCACAATACAACATGCTGTGAAATCCTTGCCCAACATGAAGGCAAAACGTGGGTCCCATATGGAGATACAGAGATAAATATTTTTAAATATCTATTATCCAGCTTCATCAATTGGAATAAAAGCCTTTATTTCTTCTACCACCATCCCTCACATCACTCCCAATCTCCCATTTGAATCTGCAATAAATGCTTCTTAATCAACACCAGGGGAAGGTGTCAGAAGGCAGCTTGGGGAGGGCTTAGTTTTGACCTTGGGAACTCTTAACCTTTGCAGTGGGAGTTGAGAAGAAAATTGTTTTCTCATTAAGCCTGATACATCTTTCCTTAATGAGCTTGTAAAAATATTCATTACAACACATTAGCTCACCTCTCTTCACTCAGCCCAGAGCTCTAAGAAGAAGAAGAATGAAGGAAAGAAACATATGAAAGATGGTGCTGAAGCATTCCTACAGAATCTGCTTGGGTATCTCCTTCTGGAAACTTCCTTGTTCCTATGGCAATGATTCGCTCTTACTTTCGGACACAGGATCCTGATGTCTTTGGGAAACCCTCTGTAGATGAGAGTCAGCCCCAGCCTGCTGCCGGAAGTGTGGTTCCTGTGTCAGCAGCCCCAGAATTCTTGGAAGCCTCTTAGAAATGCCAAATTTCAAGCTGGGCGTGGTACCTGCTGTAATCCCAGCATTCAGCAGAAGCTGAAGTAGTTGAGGTCAACTTGGGTTACCACGTGAGATTCTGTCTCAGAAAGAGAAGAAAAACAGGAAGGGAAGAAAAGAGAGAGATGTAGAATTCCAGGTCTTGCCTCAACACTACTAAAAGAGAATCTTTAGAGACCAAATAATCATGGTTTTGGTGTTTTCAGATGACTGTGCTTGTTAGACTTGAGAGCCAATGTCTTATGGGGATACTATGAGCAATCAATGACCTGTTCTACAGATGAACCTATGCTCTTGAAAAACCTGGAAGTTGACATCAAGATTCCAGATATGATTTTTTTTCCCTTTCGTGTCATTAATTAGTGACCGAGGCATTGAGATGTACACCTAGAAAATTCATCCTGCTGTGTCATCCAAACTCCCTATTTGCCTTGATATATCTTGGACCCTGTTGAGGCAGACAAACCAGACAAAGCAAGGTTGGCCTGAGGCTCTGGACTCCTGGGGGTGAGAGTGAAAGAGTGACCTGCAGCCTATGAGGATTCTGATTAGGCTTGCTGATGACAGAATGTTACAGCACCACACAGCACAGTTCTGCAAGATGACATTGGTAAAGCCTAAGGATATCCACCACAGAGGTTTACACTACCCAACAAAACCCAAACCTCCCCAGGTCTCTTTCAGTACTTTGCTTCATAAGAGGAATCAAATGTTTCACAGTCTTGTGGAGTCCAGTCATTTTCCTAAGGAAGAGGTTAATGTGAACCATTGCCCTATGGTCTCACACAATCATATTGGCATAATTGGAACTCTCTCTGGCTACAAAGCATTTTGCAAGATCAGAATCCAGTAGTGGGTCTGACGTGATTAATAACACTTGTTTGCAAAGCCTAAAGGCCCAGGTTGGTTACCCATATAAAGCCAAATGCGTAGAGTGGTGTGTGTGTCTGGAATTCATTCGCAGTGGCAGGAGCCCCTGGTATGTCAATTCTCTCTCTCTTTCCCTTCATAACAAATATATA
>PVHP010035032.1:0-18937 GCA_004024765.1 Zapus hudsonius | reverse complement strand
GAGCCTGTTATGGTTCGGGGTTTCTCAAAGGTTCATGTGCTGGAAGCCTAGTCCCCAGTGATGAGTGGTAGAATTGTTAGTAGACAGGACCGAGTACAAAGTAATTGGTCCCTGGGGATACTGAGATCGGGACTCGGATTAGTTCCCTTGAGAGCAAGCAAGGTCTCATGCAAAGAGCAAGCTGTTCTGCATCTCTCCAACTTTCTGTCTGGTGTCATATCGTCTTCACATATCCCTGTCGTTGGGGCTGTTTAGCCTCCCAAACTGTGAAGTTGGAAAGATCTCTATCTCCCCTGTATATGTTACTTGGCATTGGATATTTTGTTACATCCGTAGAAAGATGCACGGCTTCCCAAGAGATCCAAGTGAAGCTTCAGCACCCTCACTGTGGTTGCTCTTTCCCTGGCAACCAGCACAACCCCATCTTGAGGCTACCCAGGAGTCCCCACTTACCAGTTACCATGATACAAGAGAGCCTAAGTGTTATAGGAGCTACAGCCAGGAAACAGAAAGAGGCTACAGACATTACAAGTCACAGAATCACAATACTTTTTCTTTCGCATGTGTGTGTGGCATGTGGGGGGGGGTATGTGCATGCACGTGCAATCATGTTGATTGTGTGTGTGCAGGGCATGTGTTGTGTGTGTGTGTGTATGTGTAAACTATAGGTATCATCCTCTTCATTTTAGTCTTTGAGATTGGGTCTTTTGCTGATTTGGGTCTCCTTGCTGTCCAGAGAGCCGCAGAAACTCCCTGTCTGCTTCCCCAGCACTGGAACTACAGGAACTCAGCATGACACCTGGCCATTTACGAGGAATCAGGTGCTCATGGAAGCATGGCAAGCTCTTTACTCACTGAGCCATTTCCCCACCCTGCGCATCACTTTGTTAGTTGTTTTTTGATTGCTTATTATTCTAAAAGCTATGACAGTTTTCACAGACACAAAGAATCCTAAAACGTGAAAAAGTTGAAGACACAAAGACCCCTAAGCTCACAACCTTAAAGCAGCCTTAATACTCACCCACCACGACTCAGGGAACTGAGCGGAAGAGGGGTGGAAAGATTGTGAGAGCCGTGGTGGGGGAGACGATCCAGAGGCATGACACCCCTCAGTAACACACTTGGGCCAGGAAGACCGGGCTGAGTACTAGGCTATCCAGGATCTCTTGCCGCAAGGACTAATACAGACAGCCCACGGAGGAGGATATACAACTGATCAGGGATGGGGAGGGGGGGAATTGGGGAATTCGGGATAACAACGCATGGTCTGCCCACTAAATAATGTAACTCATTATGGACAATAAATATATATTTAAAAAAAGTTGAAGACCATCTTGTCTTTGGTGGTCAGAACATAAAATGTCCTCTGTAGCCTCATGTGTCTATGATTAAGCCTCTTACTTAGTCCCCAGCTGGTGGGAGGTAGAGCCCTGCTGGAGGAGGTGTGTCACTGGGAGTGGGCGTGCTCACTCTTGCTACTTCCTACCTGCTGACATAAAGAGCAGGCATCCTGCTCTTGGCCTAGTTTCCCTATTATAATGAACCTTTTCCCTTGAAGCCAGAAATAAACCATTTTCTTCTAGAAACTTGCTTCTGGTCAAGTATGCTGTCCCAGCAACAAGAAGGTAACTGATATATTGTTCAACTTCCATGTTGGAACCGCTTCTACAATATCTCTTCAGGAAAATACTCAACAGGAGGCCAAGTCCACGCTGCTGCTTTCCTCAAACTTGTATATCTTCTCAGTTGAGACCAGTGTGTGCAGCTATAAAACCAACAAGCCTATAAGGCATCTAACCCATCTTTTCCTGTAATATAACCTAACAACATGCTCCTCAAGCAATGGGCTTTGCAGCCAAATAAATTTGGAAAACGCGTCTTAAAAGAGTTCTAATACATGTAAATATTTTAAGGTTTAGGATAGTTTAAAAATTATTAAAGGGCTGGAGAGATGGCTCAGCGGTTAAGGCACTTGCCTCCAGTGCCTAAGGCCCCGGGTTCAATTCCCCAGGACCCACATAAGCCAGACCCACAAGGTGGTGACCCTGGTGCTCTCTCTCTCTCTCTCTCTCTCTCTCTCTCTCTCTCTCTCTCTCTCTGTGTGTGTGTGTGTGTGTGTGTGTGTGTGTGTGTGTTTCTCTGCTTGAAAATGAATAAATAAAATATTTTTTTAAAAATTATTAAAGTAGGTTTAATCCAGAGATTGTTAAACATATCTGACCCTGAACCATCTCCAGAATTTTTTCCTGACTGTTTCAATATGTTTAATTAGACTGTGCTGTAAACACATTTAGGAAATGTAGACCTATCTTAACTTGACCTTGATTGCACTATTTCCTAAATCACTAAGGTCAACCATGGATAGATAGACTCTAAACTTACATAAGACAAAAATGTTGGAATTTGTAAATCTGGCTTGATTATTGGAGGTTATCCCAGTAAGTAGTAAACAGGAAATGTTTTTCTTTGAGAATATACCAAGAACTCCAGACACAGAGGAACTACACACCCAAAATAAAACCCTCACTAACAAACCATAAACATGCAACTCAACTTTTTTCAGTGCCCCTTTTAGCAGGCTTACCAATAGAGGCTTTCGTTCTTATTGGTAAGAACACCTGGTTTCTCTTCTCTTTCATTTCCATCTGGTTTAGCAAACAAGAGCTTCCTCTCTAGATTGAAGCAGAGAGATTTGGGGAGTTGTTTAGTCTTACTGAGTTTCTGTGCTCTCCTCTGTAAAATAAGATAAAAACATCTCGTGTTTACCATTAAGTGAGATAATGCCAACAAACCCCAAGCAGAGCGTGTCTCTTCTCGTTCCCCCTCCCCTTTTAGTGTTTATATTGATTTTAAATTGACCTTATCATATATTCCATGACTGTAGAATAGGTTTCATATTTGTTCCTCACCAATACGCAGAAGATTAACTTAATGACCATTTAGAAGCAATGGGGAGAAGTTAACTATCCTGCCAGAACAAGGTCCTTCTCTTAGTGAGAATTGTATAGAATGGGAATCATCAATTTCTCCTTTCTGTAAGTTCATTTCTTTTTTGGTTTGGTGAAATTTTTGAGTCCCACTCCTTCCCCTTAACTTAAAAGAAATGAAATATTCTGACTAATATAACTTCATTTATTTCCCCCAATTCTGTTTTAACAGATGAAGGAACAAAATGATACTGAAAGTCAAAACCATATTTTGGTAATGTCAAAATTATTCAGAAACTGAAACAGAACAGAAGGTTAACTAAAGATTTAAAATGATGTTTTGTTTTTTCCATCAGGTTTGTGAAAGAAAAATGTGTTGCTTTCAGCTGTGAATGCATTGCTTTCATCACATAAACCTATCCATGAGAGTAAGTATAAAAGCTGCATAGCCTGTTTTTAATCCAGTTATTTTAACACATTATAGAACAACTCGGGTAGCCAGAGCTATAACAGCTAAGGACCCAGGTACGTCCCTTGATGTACAAGACTGATACAAACTGGACAAGAAAAGAATATTATAAACTACTCACATGCATGAGCACAGGTACAAAAATCACACGCAAAATAACACAGAGAATTAAACATCTATATAAATGATACATCATGACCAAGATAAATTTATTCCAGGAACCCATAGTTGTTTAATATTAGAAACACTAATCAGCATAATTGTCTACTTAACATAAAAATGAAAAATTATGTGATTTTCTTAATCAGTACAGGATAGAACTGAGGATGCAGCATGCTTAAGACCCTGGGTTCAATCTCCAGTACTGCAAAAAAGGAAGGAAGGAAGGAAGGAAGGAAGGAAGGAAGGAAGGAAGGAAGGAAGGAAGGAAGGAAGGAAGGAAGGAAGGAAGGAAGGAAGGAAGGAAGGAAGGAAGGAAAGAAAGAAGGGAAGAAGGGGAGAGAAAAACATCATCAATCAACATAGGACAATTATCTGATTGACTTTAAGGAAGTGTAGAAAGTAAAAGGGCTGGAGAGATGGCTCATCAGTTCAAGGCACTTGCTTGCAAAGCCCAATAGCCAGGGCTCAATTGTCCAGTACCTACTGCTAGATGCACAAAGTGGCACAGGCATCTAGAATTTTTTTTCAGGAGCTAGAGGCCCTGGTTTGCCCAAGCTGCTGCTGCTCCTCCTCTGCCTCCTCCTCCTCTTCCTCTTCCCCTCTTCCTTCTCCTTCGCCTTCTTCTTCTTTCTCTCTCTTTCTCCCTCTCTCTCTCTAAGAAAATTTCTTTAAAAAGAAATAGGAGACTATTTAAATCTATTTTTGCATGTGTGTGCATGTGTGTGTGCATGAATGTACATGTATTGTAGGTCTGGGGCTCACTTGTGTGCCCATGTGTGCAGGAGGCCAGAGACTGATGTCAGGTGTCTTCCTCTGTGGCTCTTCACCTTATTTGTGGAGGCAGAATCTCTCACTGAAGATAGAGCTCCCAGACCTGGGACTAGACTAGCCAGTGAGCTCCAGTGATTCCCTGTCTCTGCCCCCCTCCTGCTGGGATTACAAACACACACCACCATGTCCTGCGGTGCAGAGGTTCTGAAGTCAGGTCCTTTTGTTTGTGTAGCAAGAACATTACTCACTCAATCATCTCCCCAGCCCATATCTAAAATTTAAGAAACTTTCTGCATAAACCTACAGCAGACTTTAATTGAAAATACCAAGAGCTTTTCTGTTGAGATGAGTCACAGGTGTCTGCTATCACCAGACCTAGTCAGCATTGTCCTGAAGGTTCCAGGTAAGGAATAAGACAAAAAGAAAGACATGTATAGATGGGAAAGGAAACATAGCACCATAATAATTTGAAGATAATACATTTGAGTACATAGAAACGCATAAAGATTACCATGTAATTGAAAAATGAATTCAAGATGGTCTCTCTGTAAGATGCTTAATGTATTAAGCTCATCTATATACTAGAAATAACTGGAAAGAAAGCTCTCAAATGGTGCTGTATTTATTACAAAATGCTAAGCTCTAATCTAATAAAACGTGTAAGATTTCTACACATGTAGAAAATACAATGGAGAGAAATTTGAAAACATTTCAGTAACAGAGTAATATACCATCCTTCTGAATTGGAAAACTCAGTATTGCAAAGTAAACAATTCTTCTTAAATTTATCCATAAATTTAGTATAATTCAAGTTGAAATCCTATTGTGTGTTTGTGTATAAATTGATAAATTACTTCTCAATATTACATTAACTGAGCCAAAAGTACTTCAAGAAAAATTTAGAATAAACCTGAGGTTTACACTGCTAGGTATCAAGACATACAGTTACACAGGAATTAAAATAGTGTGCTGTTCACGCAAAGAGGGACAAATAAATAAAAGAGAAAAACAGATTTCAGAAATAGACAAATTTAAATTTATGATGAAAGATTGTTACTGTAAAGCAATAAGAAAAATGTACATTGAAAAGTAAGTGATACTGAGTCAATGGGATGTCAGGATAAATTAAATGAACATTATATATATTACAATGTACCACTTATTGAAGTGAGGCCCAAATGGACTATGGACTTAAAAGTAAAGATAACAAAAGATCAGGAAATTAAAACACACAGATATCTTTTGTGATAGAGCAAAAGCATCAAGCAAAGGAAAAATGATAGATTGCACTTCATTAAGAGTAAAGATACTCCTTCATCAAAAAATCAAATTAAAAAACAAACCTCAGAAATAAATATTTTGCTGCCTATTTTGATATATCATTTACAAAGTAAGTGCTATTAATTGCTAAGGAAAGATAACTATTACTTTTCCTTTCCCTCAAAAAAATAAACAAAACTTTTGAGCAGGCATTTTATAACAGAGTGTACTCATATGGCATATAATAGACATATTAAATGTGATATCATATTGCATACTCACTAGAATACCTAAAATTTTAAAATCCAACAACACTCAGTGTTGATGAGGACATAGAACTGGAATCATACACTGCTCACAAAAGAATAAATTTTTAAAACTGTTCACTAGCAGCTATGAAAATTGAACAGTTAAATGCTATTTCTATCACTGAAATTAGAAATCTCATGACTTAATATATACCCACTAGAAATGCAAATGTATTTCTTTTTAAAAATATTTTATTTATTTATTTGAAAGATACAGAGAGAGAAAGAATGAGGAGAAAGAGTAGGGATTGCCCAGGGCCTCTAGTATAGCAAATGAACTCCAGATGCATGTGCCACTTTGTGTTTCTGACTTTATCTCTCCAGCCCACAAATATATTTCTTTTAAATGCTGAATCTTGATGCAAGAACGTTTATTTCAGGAATATTTAGAATAGCTTTAAGCTACAGACAGCCTAATACCCTCAATAACAACAAGGAACAGAGAAGTTTTGGCATAATTTACAAAATGAATAATATCCAGCAATCAAAATAAGATTTGCTGTTATCAGCATTGTGGATAAATGTCACAAATATGAAGTTAAAAATAAAAGAGGAAGTGGATGGTATTTATTGATTACATGGTAGTACCTATGAATGCATGTCCCCCATAGACTAAGGTAATTATTTATTGCTTGCTTGACTGATTTTTATTGAAACTTGTAATTTGGGTCTCCAGCCACCTGGCTGGAGGAGGTGGTCGTTCCTGGAGTCCAGGCCCCAGGGGTGTTTGGGGGCAGATCTGAATTCCATCCCAAAGGTGTGCAGAGATCTGAACTCTGGAGGGTTTTTGTTCTGCCTGCTGGTGGTTTTTCTCTCTGCTTGATGTATGGAAGCAGCTTCTTCCACTATTGATGGAACTTACAAATGGATCTGTAAGCCTGAAATATGGCCCTTCCTCCCATAAGCTGTGTCTTGTTTGAATGTTCATCCCAGCAACATGAAACTGTCTGCAACAGTTTCTACACGTTTGTATTTTTCTAATACTTCCATAAAATCAAATTGATTTACAGACAAATGGTCATATGTTGTTCGTCCAAATTCCTTCTACGGGACAAAAGTTCAAAGATTGAAACAATGGCTTGTTTTTTTCTAACCTCTTTATGTAATTAACATATTTAAATAAATAATATATTTGCTTATCGAGGTGTACAGACTGACCATTAAAAAATATAACAAGAATACCAAAATATTATCCTGCCCTGTTTTGGGGATTAATTATGTGTTATGAAGAAACTAATAATAGTTTAATTTTAAATGGGTAAATAATAAATTTATAAGCTATAAATTTTATTTCATCTTTATAACTTAGGATATATATGTTCTATATTGCTGTTATGGTAATATTGAAATATAAATGAGGACTCATGAATTAAAAAATAATAAATTATCTTGTCTTTTTTTAATTTAAAACATTATTCAGGAGTTTATAATGCTAAGGTAGCACTAGGGAAACTAAAGACCCTCTGTAAATTAGGTTGGCCAACCTTTTATGTTAATGGGCCTCCAGAGGGAACTCTGAAGATATCTAAGATTATAGACAGGGAAAATACAAGATTTTCTTACTCTCAAAAAGAGGGGAGACACTGCTACTGAGGCTCCAAGCCTGACATTGAGGAGAGGGTTAAACAGTGAAAGGAAATCAAAATGGAAATCTCACTGTGAGTTTACACCAAAGCCTCGGAGCTTAAAGTTGATGAGCAGCTCAGGCCAGATGGGGGAAGAGCCCGGGCTGAAAGTGCTTCTGGCTCTACACAAATGCCACCTTTGGTTTTCCCATGGCTTTTGTCTCTGAGAGAAACAGTATGTCTATTTCAAAGTTTGTTTTGTTTCCCATGATTTTTTTTTGACGAAACTTAGAGATTTAAATGTTTGTTTATATATTATAGGTTTTGACCTGTTTTCATATTTTTAATGTTTTACAAAAAGGAATGTCTCATATTAATATGTCATCTTTAATGCAAGTCTTAGAATATGCTCAAATGTCTAAAAATAAATATATTTTAAATTCTTTTAAAATATATCTCATAAAATCTGTTCTCAAACAGCTAATTTAGCCTATATGTAAATATTATACAATAAATATTATAAATATTATAAAATAAATCTGATAATTACATTTATAAAGAGTTTTGATAAATGATAAAAGGAAAAACTTTAAGTATTCATACTAAACATGTTTAACTCTAAGTTTTTTGGCTAAAAATGTTTCTCTATAAATTTTCAGTGATAATGTGACAGGTTAGGGTGACTGGGACCCAAAAAGTAACCAGGAGTGTCCTTGGATTTATGCTTTCAGGCAGGTTCCACTTATCTCATGCCTTATCTCACCCCCTCCCCTTGAGTGGGAAGTATCTCTTTACCTGAGTTCAAACCTAATCCTGAAACTGATTGGTCAAAGACAGACCAATCAGCTGTCTCTCTGGCTCACCTGGCCCAGAGATATAGTCACCTAGAGATGGAAGGATTGCTCTCTTTTCCCTCGCGGATGCCCAGCAGAGAGACATCTGAATCCCCAGCCTAGCTGTGGTGAGGGCGGGGAGGGCTGGGGGCTTCTTTCTTTACATGAACCCTTTTTCTCATGATGGGAGCCCTCTTTATTTTCCCTTCTTCCTCTTGCTTGGTTATTCAGCACAGAACACCTGATTTCATAGCCATGTGGTTAAAACCTCCCCCATGTGCTCTCTCCTCACTAGTGGCTGGAGATCTCTGTAACTTCTCATTTCTTTTTAAATAAAGTCCCCCACTATACTTTAGCCTCTGGTGATCTATAATTTTAATTCTTTAATTTTATAGAACAAGAATCAGGTACTCTTAAGTTTTAAGGTGCATTGGAACTAGCTGGGAACCCCAACTTTCTGGGAACCCCAGCTTTCCATGACAATAAGATGGCTAGAGATAAATTGAAACAAATTTTCAATAGTATGTATAAAATGCTTATTAAATTTTTTTTCCAATGACAGATTAAAAACTTAAAACATATAGAAAAAGATCAAACTTGTTTAAAATATTAATATAAAAGGAACTAAAACTTAACAGAGCTTTTAAGCTTAATTAAGCTCAAACATAGAAAAACCTCCCAAATCTTATTTATTGCACCATTAAATCATTTATTAATTGTGAAAAACTAACCATTCTTCTACCCCTCCTAGTAAAATGCCTGTAGGTCGAAGATGATCAGGTGGTTCTTTGTTGTGACTACAATTGGTAAACTCCATGTGCTATTTTAAAATGTTATAGACTTTCTCACTAGATAAAAAAATCAAATAAATTAAATCAAAGTATTTGATCAAGTTACAGACTTCTTGAGCAGGACAATTATCAAGCTTACCTAGAGAATACACCTCTAAATAATTTTAATGTTGTAGCCACAAGGTTCTCCTGATTTTTCTCCTCTAAGAATTTCTTAATGTTCTAGGCCACTGTTGGTACCCATCTTCTATGCTCAGATGACATAATTTTATTCTTTCATCCACTTAAAAGCCTTTTCTTTAACATCAAGTGATTTAGAAAAGAAAGTAAGGTCGATGTTTCCCATTTTATTGAAAAATCCTCTCATCTTGTGTATGTTTTACCTGCATTTTCAGAAACAATGCAAAAAACATGAACATGGCTGGGGAGATAGTTCAGATGACAGGATGGCTGCCTCATCTGTGTGCACCAGCCCCAAGGGTCCACCCCTCAGGGCGTGAAATCAAGCATGGTGGAGAAATGGCTACCTCTGGTGCAATTCAGAACCCCTACCCCATGAACAGATCCAGTATGCACACCGAGGAGGGTCCCCACTGGGTAGGGGGCAGAGGGGAGGGAAATGGTGGTACCATCACAAGATTTGCTCATACACTGTATCTAATTATCGATAATAAAGATATTTTTAAGATAAAAAAAATAGTGTCATCTGATCAGATCCTTCAATTTCCAAGAGGAAACCCAGAAAAGTTAAGCAGGCACCAGCTGGGTAAGGCTGCAAACACCCTAGAACATGGGTCTCTATGTCTTGATCTAAATGTTTATCTTTTTTTAATTTGTCAGAAAAGTAGAGTTTTGTGAATAAAGTAAATAAAAAATCACATAGAACTACAGAAAACCAATTCTTTTTCTCTCAATTGCTCATTTTTAAATTCTATTATTGACATCTTTATTATCCAAAATTAGATACATTGTATGAGCAAATATTGGGTTGTACCCCCATTCCCCTCCTCCCTGTCCCCAGTCCACTGGGTATCCTACCGCCTGTGCGACCCATAACTCCCTACCACATAGATTGATCCAATATAAAGCCAATTCTTACAATATCATTTCTTTTTTTCAACAGTTGAGTCTCTATTTCCTGTGGTAAGGCTGAATAAGTGTCTTCACTCTGTCCTGTCCACCATTTTTTTGGTTGAGTTGTGTGTCTCGCTCTAATTGCAGTCATGGCTGAAGTCAAGAGAGCAGGACCCTGCCAGTATTAACAGCACCTGTTATGTCGCACCAAACCTTCCCTGAGGTCACTGGTAATTGTTCGGATTTACGCCCTCACGGACTCTGAACGAATCAATGCTCAGGTTATAACAGAGACATCAGGTGAGCCTACGAGGAAGCAGAAGAGTGACAGGGGATACTCAACTCAGGACACGCGCGCTGTGAGCCATTTCCACCTGTCACTCCCTGCGCTTGCCTGCACGCAAAGACCCAGGGAAAACCTCAGAGGCCGGTTACCGAGGAGACCAGAGGCTGCTCTGTGTGTCATCCTCTCTTGAGAGGGAATTTGGGTAAGTTTTCTATAGTGAAAGCTTCAGTGTGATGAATTCACTTTGGACAATAATTTCAACACACAAAGGAAAAAGAATTAATTTCAAATTAAACCTTACTTTCCCCATAGCACTCAGAATGAGCAAGGAAAAGACTTAAGCAGCACACAGGCAGGTGGCTACAGGAAATGACCCATTGCCTTAGTGGGGGGGGTCACAGGAGACTCTGTTCACTGCCTGGGGGGGGGGGAGGCAGGCAAAGCTTTCAGATGCATCCCCACTCTGCCTTGGGGTGGGATCAAGCATGGCTGACAAATCAGTCTTCAGGCTCAGGAGAACTTGCTGGAAGAGGGTCGGGATGTGACAGTGATCCTATCTTGTTATTGTGCTCAGAACAGCCCTGATAAGATAAAGGATTTAAAATTGGGGGTGTCCTTGAAAGGGAAGGAAAAACATTGCGTTTAGTCTTGACCTTGAAACATCAGCCCCAGGGGTTTTCAATCCCAACAATGCCACTTCCCCGGCTGCCTTAAGACAACACACACTGGTCTCTGAGCCTAGGAACGTGTGGGTCACTCCTCGCTCACAGCAAGCCCCCAAGAAATGGTGGGATTCCTTTCTCTTACCCTCTCATCTGTAATCGCAAGTTTAGATAGAATCATAAAATCTACCTGGAAACTTCCAGAAGGAGCAGAATGATGCAGCTTGGCCAAGCAGAGCGCTTCAAGAAATTCTACAGCCCTGAAGAGCAGTTCAAAGGTTTTATAGATTTTGGAATAAGAGAGAATTCCTAAGCACAGAAGCTGTCTTATCTTCTGACCAGAAGGTCCTTTACTTGTGTGCTTTAAGCTAAGATCCTGGAGCCCCACAGCACTAGGTTAATAACTTTCAGGAGAAACATTTTCTCAGAATCCTTTCTTTCCCCACCATTTTAAAAACCATCTTAAAAATTTCTCCACGACTCAGGGACCTATGCAGGAGGGGAGGGGAAAGATTTTGAGAGCCGTGGTGGGGGAGACTGTCCAGAGGCATGGCACCCTTCAGTATCAACACACTTGGGCCAGGAGGACCGGGCTGAGTACTAGGCTATCCAGGGTCCCCTGCCACAAGGATGGATCCAGATGGCCCACGGAGGAGGATATCCAGCTGATTGGGGATGGGGAGGGGGGCATTGGGGAATTGGGGATAACAGCTCTCATTGTTTGCACACTGAATAATGTAACTCATTATGGACAATAAATATATATTTAAGAAAAAAATTTCTCCAAAAGGCAGATGTGCTCCCTCAGCAAGCCCCTTTCCATCCACTCCCTCTCCTGTCTCTTCAAGGTTCATTTGCAGTGTGGGCTGAACCTAGAGCCACTTGACCTGGGCAGCCACCCAGCCACTGAGCCGTCTGTTTTGAGGTGAAGCCTCATTAGGTCGCCCGGACGTGGCTTGAACTCACTTGGTGGTTCAGGCAGGCCTTGAACTGGCCATCTTCCTGTGGCTACCTCCAGAGGAGTTGGGCAAGCTTGGCCTCTCTTGTCTCTTTTATTATGAAACTCTAGCTGGGTCCGACCTCCTCAGTCCCCAGTGTAGGGAGGGTGCAGTTCTGGGTGGCAGGCTGGGTGCTGAGGGCCACAGCATCAGAAAGCAGTGAACGTGGCCTCAGTCAACTCAGCTGTGACCTGGACACAGTGGAAGGAGCTTGAGTCCCCGAATGGCCTCATGGAACAGAGCCATCATGTGAAACGGGCACAAAAGCCAGAACAACACGGGTCACTGTGAGGGTGGGTGAAAGCTGGGTGGCGACCTAGAGAACCCAGCTAAACAGGGTCCTGCTAAGCCCTGCCTCGGAAGCGGGTCTGATGAGCATTCAAACAGAACCCCCACCTCTGTTTTGCAAGCCAAGACTAAGTACTCTTGTATAGTTATATCATATTTTTAATGTTTTTTAATATTTTATTTATTCATTTTTCAAGCAGAGAGAGAGAGAGAAAGGGGGAGAGCACCAGGGCCACCACCTTGTGGGTCTGGCTTATGTGGTTACTGGGGAATTGAACCCAGGGCCTTAGGCACTAGAGGCAAGTGCCTTAACCGCTGAGCCATCTCTCCAGCCCCTATAATAGTTTTTAAGGAATCGAAAACACCAAAACTCTTCACCCGGGTTGTTGCTAAACTATATGTTCTCCAACGTCTACTTGTAAAATTGGATTTAGGGCGCACGAGAAATTCGTTTTACTTTTCCTTTATTACATATCATCTTGATAGGCTTTGTAATCATTTAATCTCTCATTATAGTTTTCTGAGATGCTTTTTTCCTAATTCTGTCATTTACTCTCTTGGATAGGCCGCCCAAATTCCCATGATCCATACCTTTGAGTATCATGTCGTTGATAATTTCATTTTAGCTTAATTTTATCCTCTGACGCTTACATGAAGGACTGAAGCCCTTCGACTTCTTTCTGCTGAAGCAATCCGAGTCCTCCTGTGCAGCTCACCTGTGGTCCCTCTCAAGGAAGCAGCCGTCGGGCTGCTCCAGCAAAGGCCTTAGTGATGTGCCCGACACCTGCGCTTTGCATGCTGTAGCCCTGATCCAGGGCTGAAGAGATGGCTTAGGGGTTAAGGCCTCTGCCTGCAATGCAGAAGGGCCAGAGTTGGATTCCCCAGTGCCCATATAAAGCCAGATGCACCAGAGGGTGCCTGGAGTTCGTGTGCAGTGGCTGGAGGCCTGGTGTGCCCATTCTCTCTCTGTGCCTGCCTCTCTCTCTCAAATAAATAAATTAAATATTTTTTAAAAAACCTGATCCACACGTGGGATTGTACTCTGGTCTCTAAGTGGAAAAAACCCAAACCGTCTTTCTGCTTCACAGCAGGTTTTCTTTACTCTTTGTCACTTGTGCTCGTACGAATTCAAAGCACAGACACAAGCCAGCGTGGTTCTGCTTTAACGCTCTGCCAGCTGCAAATGGGCACCGATATCACAGACCTCCCGACAGTGACCAGCATCCACCTGAAAGAAAAGCTGCGCTGGATTCTAATAACAAAATCAGAGAACACTTATCGAACCAAAATAGTTCACCGTGATTCATTTCTAGCAGACTCAAAGGGGCTGACAATGCTTGCCAGAAATGGTTGGTGTTGGCATCCCCAGATTCCCTTAACTTCTGCATGTCTCCATTGGCAAACATGCAATTAGTGCCGAGTGAACACTGGAGCGAATAAGGAGGAGATGATGATGGAGGGAATTCCTGTCCCTGAATGGCCTCTTGGCCCAGAGCCACCTGCCAGCCTAGAGAGGCAACAAATAAATAAATAAATTCTGTGCGTTTGGAGTCCTTGGCAGAAAATCCTTGAAGTGTTGTAACTGTGTTTTTCTCTATGTTTCTAACTCTCAAGTCTTACATTAATGGTTCTAGTCCATTTTGTATTTGTTATCAGAAGGAAACACTGTGTAATTGACTTCTCTCTTCTCAGGTTGGGTCTCACAGTTGGTCAGCAGGATTTATTGAGTTTGATGAGGCAGAGAGAACGGCTTCATATTTTTAATAGTCATGGAATATGTCACTCGAATTCTGTGCTGTGATATTTAGGAGCGACAAATAGAGGACAACACAAAGACTGACCATTTTCTTATGAGATATGACTAAAGATAAGTAACCAGAGATCAGTAAGCAAGGAATGAAATCCCTTTCAAAAATAACAGAGGACAAGTTAGCGACGTAGCTCAGAGTGGTAGGAGGAAAGTTACCAACACGCTTTCTTCTCATCACTGAAGGAGGCATTTCACTAAGGACTTTTCTCTTCTGGGCAAGTGCAATGCAACACAGTGACTCACCATAGGTATCGCTGAGTAAGTATTGCATAATGCATGATGCATCACAGGCAGCCAGCCCGAGCTAGTCTAAGTTTCCATCTCCAGGAGGGAGGGAGGGAGAGAAGCCATTCTACAGATCTGGGTCAGTGTTTGTAAGATTGTGACCCAAAATAGAAGAAAGCGTTCTGGAGTCTACATTCTCTCTACTCATCTGTGTGGATTCTTTATACTTTCCCAAATGGTTGTGTGATTGGAAGAGGGGCTCAAGGGAGACCTAAAGTAACGGACTTGATCCTGGCCCCAAGTCACAGATGCGTGCCAGGCTCAGCAACACGGCAAGCACTGTGGCGCCACAATGAGGACCTCTGGGCAGGTGATTTGGATGGTCTGGAAGACAGAGGAACCAGCGGTGAAGGGTGGATCTTGACACTTTCCTGATGGGCAGCAGAGCAGCAGTAAAGTGGGGATCCACCTTTGAACATCCGAGACTTCCAGAGGCTTGTTTGTCTGCTTCACTGGAGGAATACCCTGCACTGTCAAAGCACATTTGTGAGAACCTGCTGTTTTCTTGATTGGAAAGCCAGACGTTTAAAGGGAAAAATCCAAATCTTTTCTGTATGCGAGATGTTTACTAGAATTCCTATGACCTAAACTGGGGAACCGGGCTGGAGAGATGGCTCAGCGGTTAAGACACTTGCCTCCAGTGCCTAAGGCCCTGGGTTCAATTCCCCAGGTCTCACATAAGCCAGACCCACAAGGTGGTGGCCCAGGTGCGCTCGCTCGCTCTCTCTCTCTCTCTCTCTCTCTCTCTCTCTCTCCCTCCCTCCTTGAAAATGAATAAATAAATAAATAATATTTTATACTGGGGAACCACTTTACTGACTGAAAAACAGTGTCTCATTTGGACTTGCCTTAAAGAGAAGCAGGAGATGGTCTTCATGCTTCCCGTTCATTCAAGACTTTGCTGGTTATAAAAGTAATTTGAAAATTAAACTTACAAGACCCCAAACCACTGGTGACTCAGGCCAAGATTTATATAATTTCAAAACATTTGAATTTACGTGGGACTATAGGGAATATAGGGCAGTGGGAGCCTAGCCTGTGTGATTCAATTCCCAGCATTGAAAAAGAAAGATGTGAATTTAAAGGTAAACCAAAGGGGGTTCCTAAGCGGCAATGAAAATGCAAGAGCATTCGTTAGACGAGGAAGATGGCTGTCTTGTGTTCATTTCGGCAGTCCAACAGCATCTGCTTAATTCCTTTCTGATTTCATTGAATGAAATTTTCTTTCTTCTCATGAGTTTCCTTGATGACGGAGGAGGCAGATCCCTTCCCCTAAGGAGTCTGAAGGGAATCAGTCATCTGTCTTCCTTGGTAATTGAGCACAATCTCAGAATTTTATTTTTCTGTTTGCCTTGTTCGGTTTTGTTTGTAGCACTGAGGGTTGCATGTAGACTTTGCACAGGCGAGGTAAGGCTCTACCCCTGAGCCACATCCCCAGCTCCCATCCCTAGAATTTGAGTCTCTAGAAAATGGCCAAAGAACATGAGTAAAGACTTCATCTCGGAGTCAGGGAGAGTGGCTGGGCCCATTCTACCTCTGGCTGAGACTGGGTGCCCTTAGCTTCTGCTCATCTGACTGGGATAATGTGTTTTTCTCCAGCTCAGTGGTGACGCTCTGAGCCCTTAAGTCCTTCCAGAAAACTCCTTTAACTGAAGACAACCAGGATGATTAATATACAAATGATGAACTCATATGAAAAGGTTGGTACAATGGCACGAGAATAAAAAGTATTTGATGGCATATGCTTAGGAAAAGGCAGAGTTTAGAAAAGTCTAGGCCAGAAAGACATGATTCTTCTGGGTCAGTATTCCAGGGGAAGAGAGCTGAGCTGAGCAGCTGATTGGGCTCCAGGGTTAAGAACAGGGGCAAGGACACAGAGAGAAACCGCATAGTTGTTTAAGTACAACTTAATACAAAATGACTTGAGGTTTAAAAAATATTTATTTATTTATGAGAGAGACGGAGAGAGAGAGAGAGAGAGAGAGTATAGACCTGGAAGGGCCTCATGCCATTGCAAAACAACTCCAGATACATACACCACTTTGTGCAACTGGATATACATGGGTACCGGGCAATCAAGCCAGGGCTGTCAGGCTTTAACAAGCAAACACTTTTTTTATATATAATATTTTATTTATTCATTTTCAAGCAGAGAGATACAGAGAGAGAGAGAGAGAAAGAGAGAACCAGGGCCACCACCTTGTGGGTCTGGCTTATGTGAGTCCTGGGGAATTGAACCCAGGGCCTTAGGCACAGGAGGCAAGTGCCTTAACCGCTGAACCATCTTTCCAGCCCAAGCAAGCACTTTTTTTTTTTTGCTTTATTTATTTATTTATTTATTTATTTTATTTTTATTTTTATTTTTATTTTTTTTAATTTATTGTCCATAATGAGTTACAACATTTAGTGGGCAAACAATGAGTTGTTATCCCCAATTCCCCACTGCCCTCCCCTCCCCCCTCCACTGGATAACCTCCTCCATGGGTCGTCTGGATCCAAGCAAGCACTTTTAAACTGCTGAGCCACCCTCTCCAGCCCCAGCTGGAGTTTTTAAAAGTGGAAATTTAATATGGAAAATTTGGCAAATTAAGGAGAATTTAAAAAGTAATTCAGGATAGGAAAGGCAGCACAGAGATGAACAGATGTAAAAGAAAAAAAAAAGGGAGCTGTTTCACCAGTCCTGGTGAGAAGGACAAAGACTAAAGCACTGAGTCCTCAGTGGTAGCTGGGACGGGAGCTTTGGACCACGGGACCCAAGAGAGGTGCATTGACGGGTGGGAGGAAGAATGGTGGAGCTATTAGAACTCAGAAGATCTCCTTCCGAGCCTTCCTTCCTAGCCCTGGAAACCAGGTAATGAGGATCTGTCAAAGGTGTTCACGGGGGACACATGGGAACAAATAAGACAAATTGGAGACAGAAAGGACACCTAGTCATCAAGGACACTGTGACATTCAAAGGCAAGATCTGAGAAACGATTGAACAGCATGGCCCAAACCATAGCTGTCTGCAAAGCGCTGGTCATATTAGTTTCCTGTTGTTGCTATGACAAATTATGACAATTATGAATTATCACAATAGATTTATTTTACAATTCTGGAGGTCAGAAATCTACTGCCATTGCATTCATTAGGCTAAAGTCATGGTCACTGAGAGTGGTTTCTTCTAGAAGTTTTGGAAAAGTTTTTTTTTTTTAACCTTCAACTTCCAGAGGACACCTGCATACCTTGGTTTGGGTCCTTCTTATAATCACTTCACTTTCTTGCTTCTGTCACTATATCGCGTTTAACTCTCTCTCTCTCTCACCTCTCTCCCTCTTAAAAGACTTTTCATAATTACAGTGATCATACTGGATAATTTAGGATAATCTTCATTTCAAGCTCATCACAACCTCAAAGTCCTTTTCAGCCATTTGAGGTAACATACAACACAAACATCTCTGGAAGCATCTATTCAGCTACCAGATGAAGAACCCTTATAGCTGAGTCAATTGCATGGAGCTGCTTGGAACCGGGAATATACAACTAGTTTACAATGTGTCCAGAGATGCTGTTTATAAAATTAAACATCTTACCATATATGTACACTGTAAGGTTGTGGAATCAGCATCACAAAAAAAGAAGAGTGAATGGGATTCTCTCTCAAAGGAAGATCTGGTTTGATCTGAGTTTGATTCACTCAGTTCAGCCTCAGCAACAGAATCCATGCAAAAGTGGACCCCATCTGAGAAGCCATATGCCTCGATCAGCCATAGAGTTTCAACCATACAGCCTGAAAAAGGTGTGGGAAGTATGCCAAATCCCACTGAATTTCATCCAAAAGCCTACAAGTGTTGTGGTCTACATAATGTGAATAATAAGAAACAAATCTAAAATCCAATTCAATGTGAAAGAAAATAGCTTATTCTGAGTAAGAGGTTAAAATTTTCAAATTATAAAATGAGAGACTTATGTCAGAGTATAATTGTAAACCAGAAGCAACCTACCTATGAAGGATATGGGCTTATAACCCTACCACCCGACAGCAGGCCAAAAGATGAGATCCTGGCAAGAGAGGAGCCACCACAGTCATATTGTGGAGGATCCATATGGAACCCTGCAGAGAAGGACGGGATGAACAAGGGACCCACAGCCACAGCCATTCAACCAACTCAGGATAAGCCAAATGTGTTTGTGTTTTTCAGGATGCAACGAGAGAGCTGCGGCCCATCTAACCCTACCAACCAACCATAGGCCGATGAATGAGATCCTGGCAAGAGAGGAGCCACCACAGTCATATCGTGGAGGATCCATAGGGAACCCAGCAGACAATGACAGATGAACAAGGGACCCATAACCACAGCCATTCAATCAACACAGGATAGGCCAATGAGACAGAAACCAAGGATTTTCGACACTAAGACCCCTAAGCTCACAACATTAAAGCAGCCTTATTACTCACCCACTACGAC
>PVHP010035031.1:0-18720 GCA_004024765.1 Zapus hudsonius | reverse complement strand
CAAACTATCCCTCTTTGCAGATGACATGATCTTATATATATCAGATCCAAAGAAGAGTATTAGTAATCTCCTAAAGGTGATCAATGCCTTCAGCAGTGTGGCAGGATACAAAATTAACACACAGAAATCAGTAGCCTTTCTATATACAGAAGACAAGCATTCGGAAAAAGACATCAGAGAAACTGTCCCGTTCTCTATACCCTCTAATAAAATTAAATACTTGGGAATATCACTAACCAAGGTAGTGAAAGACTTATATAAGGAAAATATTGAAACACTCAAAAGGGAAATAGAGGAGGATGTGACGAGATGGAAAGACATTCCATGCTCATGTTTAGGTAGAATCAATAAAGTAAAAATGGCAATCCAGCCAAAAGCAATTTACAGATTCAACGCAATGTCAATAAAAATACCAACCTCCTTCTTCACAGACATTGAAAAAATAATCTCTAAATTTATTTGGAAGGGTAAGAGACCTCAAATAGCTAAACTATTTTGAGCAGGAAAAAATTATGCAGGAGGTATCACTATACCGGACTTTAAAACATACTACAAAGTCATCGTAACTAAATCAGCATGGTATTGTCAGAAAAACAGACAGTCTGACCAGTGGAATAGAATTGAAGACCCAGCCTTTAATGCAAGTAACTTCAGCTTCTTAGTCTTCGACGAGGGTGCCAACAATGTATGCTGTACCAAAGATAGCATCTTCAACAAATGGTGCTGGACAAATTGGTTAAACACCTGTAAAAAAAATGAAAATAGACCCACTGCTTTCACCATGCACACAGATCAACTCCAATTGGATCAAAGACCTCAATATCAAGCCTGTAACCCTGCACAGACTGAAAGAAAAAGTAGGAGGAACCCTACATGAGATAGGAATAGGGAACAACTTCCTGAGTAAATCTCCAGTAGCCCAGGAAGTGCAACAGTCACTTAACCAATGGGACCTGATCAGACTCAAAAGATTCTGTACAGAGAAAAACATCGTTCTCAAAGTCAATAGACCCCCTTCAAATTGGGAGATGATTTTCGCCAGGTACAACACAGAGAGAGGCCTGATTTCTAAAACCTACAGAGAACTCAAAAAAAAAAATTAATAGCAAAAACCCAAATTGACCCCTCACAAATTGGGGCACTGATCAACAGAGACTTCATGGAGGAGGAAACACAGATGGCCTTTTCTCACCTGAGAAAGTGCTCGGCATCCCTAAGCATCAGGGAAATGCAAATCAAAACCACAATGAGGTACCACCTTACCCCGGTCAGAATGGCAATGATAAAAAAAACCCAACAATTGTTGCTGGCGCGACTGCGGGGAAAGAGGAACCCTCATTCACTGCTGGTGGGATTGCAAACTTGTTCAACCACTATGGAAAGCAGTGTAGAGGCTCCTGAACAGAATAGACATAGAACTACCAATGGACCCAGATATCCCTCTCCTAGGCGTCTACCCACAAGATGTCACATCTCGACACAGAAACATTTGTACAACTATATTTATATCAGCTCAATTCATAATATCCAAGTATTGGAATCAACTGAAATGCCCATTCATGGAGGAATGGACAACGAAACTGTGGTATATTTACACGATGGAGTTTTACTCAGCTGAAAGGAAAAATGATATATCGAAATTTAGGAAAAAATGGTCTGACTTCAAGCAGATCTTACTAAGTGAACACTCAAAAGGTCAGAGAATCGAACACTGCATATTCTCCCTCATATGTGGTCCTTAACCAAGATAACCATGTTCTTTATGCAGACTAATACTAAGAAGTGAGAGATTATGAATAAAGGGTAAGGGATGGGATGGGGGAATGGCTTAAACTTGAGCATAAACTATATTAGGTTTCAAAACAAATCCTCACGTTCATATCGTAACCTATTGAGTAAGTAGTGAGCGTCATCTTTTAAGAGGGGCCATGAATGGTAGGGGAGAGATTCTAAGCCTGTGAATAATTAGAGCAGCCAGACAACCCGTGGTTCCATCCACTGGTTCTTTCCCTCACTGAGCTGTTGACCAAAGTGACTCATGAGATTCCAACAACATTACAGAATTCTGTCAAAGCTCTTGGGTGCCCTCCCTAGGCCTGAGGCAAAACCCTGCTGCTGAAGAAACCACAGAATGCCATTGACCAGCGTTGAGAGACCCTTCAACGTCTGGAATGGTATCCAGCCCCCAGAAGGCAGTCAGTGTAGTGCTAGAAGGCACTTCACAGGGTGCCAAGGGAAATTGATCAATAACAGCTTGAGTAAACAGAGACCACTGACACGAAAAACAATCTGCTGTCATGAGTAGGCTGACCACACCCCCTAATGGGAGAGAACAGCAAACCAAGAAAGGAGCACTTGTGCAATGGAGGAGCCTGGGCCTGGGGGAGACAATCAACAGCTTTAAAATTCGGCCAGTTTTCCACTTAGTGAGGGGGATCCCTTGTCTGGGACTTGGGATTCAGGGCGATAATCACCGGATCCTGTACTCTTGGGCTCCTGAGACAAGATGCACTGTGGGAGCGATTGATGGGGAGGCTACTAAAAATAGAATCTAGGTAATCCAGAAATGTGTATATTTGTTAACCTACACTGATCACACTCTCCGAAGGAGATTGTGCTTGTATTTTTCAGGATGCAGCGAGAGAGCTGGGGCCCATCTAACCCTACCAACCGACCGTAGGCTGATACCTGAGATTCTGGAAAGAGAGGAGCCACCACAGTCATAACGTGGAGGATCCATATGGAATCCCGCAGAGCAGGACGGGAGGAATGAGGGACCCACAGCCACAGACATTCAATCTACTCTGGATAAGCCAGAGAGACAGATACCAACGATCTTCCACACAAAGACCCCTAAACTCACGATCTTAAATCAGCCTTAATACTCATCCACCACGACTCAGGGAATTATGCGGAAGAGGGGGGCGGAAAGATTGTAAGAGCCTTGGTGGGGGAGACTATCCACAGGCTTGGTACCCTCCAGTATCAACACAACTGGGCCATGAGGACCGGGCTAAGTACTAAACTATCCAGGGTCCCCTGCCACTGGGACTGATCCAGACGGCCCAAGGAGGAGAATATCCAGCTAATTGGAGATGGGGAGGGGGGCATTAGGGAATTGGGGATAACAACTCATTGTTTGCCCACTGAATAATGTAACTCATTATGGACAACAAATATATATTTAAGAGAAAAAAAATAATTGATTGTTTGCCCACTATATGTTGTAACTCATTATGGACCATAAATTAAAAAAAATGAAATGTATTAAGAATGTAAGATCAAAATGCTTTGAAAATACGAAAACTAGAATCACAAGTAACTAAAGTGGAAAAGGCATGGTTAAGGAAAATGGTATTCAAGCTGTTTTATGAAGATATGAAAGGCAGTTTGGGACAAGAGCAACATCCTAAGGCTTCTCAGTGAGAGCTGTGCACACTGTACATTTAAACAATGCTGAGAATTAAACATGACAGGGGTGTTAACAGAGGTATAAGATGTAGTAGACTGAGAGACAATCTAATCTTCATTATTTACCTCTTATGTTGTTATTGAAGTTTTTAGTTTATTTTCCCAGTTGGTTATGATGAAAATTTAGGCTATTTGTTTTATTTTTAATTTTGCCATTTTAATTTCATATATGCATATTTACCTCTATGCATCAATTCCAAATCTTATAAAACATGTCCTGTAATTTTATTTTCATGCATCTTAGACATATTTTCTTATTTTTGTGCAATTTCTGCCTTAATCTACATGCTATTTAGGAGTTGAAACTGTGAAATTGGGTTAACCTGTTTTTCATGATTTGTTGGACAGTTGCATGGCTACTGCAATCAAGAAAACACAGCATTTGGAATTATCTGCACAAGATGTACACAATTTTGACAGTATCAACATTCCAGTGGATGGGAGAGGGACTCATGAGAACCCACCCCGCCTTGAAGAACTAACTACTCCTGTTTAATGGTTGTATCTGGAGAGGGAGTCATTTTCTTCAGGTATGTAGCCATGAGCAAGTAGCCCATGCTTTATTAAATTACTTAGCACCAATGCTTTGCAAGCAACCCTAATTTAACTCAATAGAGTCACAAAAATTATGAAAATGATAGTAGAACTAGTTGGGAAGAAGGGGGTCAGCAGGAGTGGGAGGGGAACAAGAATGGTAAAATGGGGATAAATATAAACAACATATATTGTATGCATATATGAAATCACCAAAAATAAAACTATAAAAATATAATCCTAAAACAAGTTTTGTTTGCTTTTATGTTTCTCTACATTGGTGAATTGATTCTGTAGACTATCTTCTGTCATGTGTGATTATTAAAGCATTTCATTGTTTATTTATGAAGTCAGCTTTTGAGTAGACAGAATTTTTTGTATGTCTGCTGCCTTTTTGAAGATGCTTTGCATGTATAAGAGTGAGACATGTTGTCTCCTTCCACAGAGTATTCTCAATATGAGCTTCCAGATATGAAAGATGAACACCTTTTCATGTCCATCCTGACACAGCTCTTGACATGCATATAAATTTCTAGATCCAAAAACATATGTTAGAAATTTCCATATCCTCAAGTGATATTTTATTTTCCACTTTTTTCCCATTTTTGTGTCATCATTTGGTTACCTCTGAACTCTGTTGCTACCTCAGGCAACTACAATATTAATCAAATGCTGCTGATTGTTTTTTACAAATACTAAGTAGAGGGCTCTACACTGAGTGCTGAGTTAGATCAAATAAAGACAAGTCTTGATAATGTGGTTAGATAGTTGAAAAACTGGTCAAATTGTGATGATTTGTGGGGGGGGTATAATTATTTTTATGAGCTCTGATTTTTTGACCCATCCAGTGCCTGCTGAACTGTTGGTTTGCATATCTACAATAGTGAGGACTGACTGCTGCTTTTGAGATTAGTACATAGCAAAAGAGAGGTAGATGAGAATAGAACAGGTGGAAACACCATAAACCTCTCTGTATCTGCAGATGATCAGTCTCTTCCCATGAACAAACACTGTTAGACTATAGTTAATCTTGAGATAATTTCCATTACTCTGAAAAAGGTTAATATTTTGCCATTGTTCTCATGCTTTATATGTCATTTTCTGGACTTTTAAAGCCCACACATCCAGGTAAACTTATTCATTAAGGACAACCTCTGTTCTTTGAATTCCAATGAAGTACTGTATTAAGGTAGCATAGTGAAGTGATGAAAGTATGGACTTTGCATAAAATTAGATCCATGGTAGATTAAACCCTGTATCAATTGCTTTGTAGTTATACAATCTTGGACAAGTGACTTATCTTTCTAGCATCTTAATTTTCTCCTTTATTCTATATAGAGTTTAATACATACTACATAAAACTGTGGTGAGAATTAAACAAAATAATGGGTGGCTTCTGGTATATAGCAGGTATTCAACACATGTTAAATTTGCTACTAACCTTTTCACTCAGTGATTTCAATCCCTGTAAGTTGCTATGCTTCACAGTGGACTTGGCCAATTTATTTGTCAGAAAAATATATAGTAATAGTGTTAGGATGCTCAACAGTAGACACCCCATTTATTGTCACCTTTTAGCTACAGACTTATTTGTAAGGGGCCTTTAGGACTCGGTTGTTCCATTACAATTCCATTTTCATTTCTGCCTTCCAGCACTCAGTTGGCTTCTAACAGCAATACTACATTGTTGATTCTTTTCAGCCTCTATTCGTCTCCACACCCCATAGATCTTTTTTAGCCCCACACATACATAGCCAGTTATTTCTCTTATTTATTATTTATTGTTAGATTTATATGTGCTTTCCTTCCTAAAAGCTTAAGGCACTGTACAGAGAACGTAAAAACATGGCCCATTGAACATTGCACATCTAAGATAAAAATGAAACTGGGGAAAGTAGTCAAGCAAACAGGAATGGAAAATCTGAGGGATAATGAATGATAATGGAAAAGAGAAGAAGGGCACATGGTCAGCTAAGTTTTTCTCTTTTCATATACCACCTTGACAACCTAAATCTGGTGAAGTAAGTTGTTATTTTCAGGTTTAGGTGTGCACGGTTATTTATTGTTCAAAGGAGATGTGCATTTGTAACCTGTATAGATTTGAATCCACAGAAATGACTACTGAATGCAATTTTCCTTTTTTCACCAACGTTGTAGATTTAAATAGTCAGTCTTAAGGTCAAATTTTTCCTTGATGGGGATTGTCAGTAGAAAAATTGTATTTCATATGGATGGGTTTATTCATTCCACATTTAATGATGATAAACATTAATACTGGCGAGAGTACCTCACCGACTGTGAATTACTAACCATTTCAAACTGATATTAGTGATAGTTAATTGTTAATATTCTAAAATTAAAGTGATAAGAAAAAAACAATGATAACAATATCTTTGTTCACCATTCCTGTAGCCTGTACTTTGTGGTTCCAGCTTACAAGTAGAAGTCAAATGGGTTTGGTGTTTAGCATACAGATCTGGTAAAATGGAGGGTGTTTAGGGGGCATATGTGAGTATGTATGGTCATGTTTCCTTCACATTGACTTCCTGAGATTTTACTGCTTGAAATTAGCATTTAACACCAGTCTTTTGAAATACATTTTACACCCACCCTCTCTCTCTCTCTCTCTCTCTCTCTCTCTCTCTCTCTCTCTCACACACACACACACACACACACACACACACATACACACACACTTACTTTCCTTCTAACACATTAAAATGTAGTTTATGTGATCAGAGTTTATTATCATTTTTATTTAGATTACCTTTAATATTTATCCCACAGGGGCTAAAATCAACTCAGATAATTCAATAGCTCATTAGCAGATTAGCAGGAAAGACATTTAGAATTAATTTTTCCTCTGACTCTTGTTACTGTGAATGAGGGCAAGATGACTTTGACTTTATTCATGCTTCACAATGGGTTGAGGGATCTAGGGTTTTGCTAATTATTTCATTAATCTGGACATTGAGTAAAGGGTTTTTTTTTGTGTGTGTCTGTTTGTGTGTGGGGGGATTTTACTTCAAGGAGATATGCTAATAAGCTATTCAGAAAATACAAACCATATTCATTTCCAAATACTAAACAGATTTTCCACAAGCATCTACTGTGACAAGGACCCTGAATAAGGATCTTTATCTAGATAGTCTTGGATCTAAGCCTATTTTTGATTTCTCTCTGCTGGAGTCCAGTATCCTAATATTGCTCTCTGTAGTGTATATTATCCCCTCAGGGAAAATCATTCAGGCCTTTAGAGTTTTGGAAGAATCCCAAAAGGCATCCTTCTCTAAAACAGTAATGGTATTTATATTTGTGATTCTTAAATCTTGGCTGTTTTTCTTTTTTTTTCTTTTTTCATTTTTTTTTCGAGGTAGTGTCCCCCTCTAACCCAGGCTGACCTACCTGGAATTCACTATGTAGTCTCAGGGTGGCCTTGAACTCACGGCAATCCTCCTACCTCTGCCTCCTGAGTGCTGGGATTAAAGGCGTGCACCACCACGCCCGGCCTCTTGGCTGTTTTTCTAAAATTTAAAACAAATTCTTTATAGTGAAAGTTGAGCCATGTTTTATGTAATAGTTTTAATTTCATTGTGAAATTTATATAATATTTATTATGGTAGTCTCATTAACTCTTTTGTTTAAGACAAAAATAAGTTATTCCTTTTAAGTTTTCCAATATTGTGAACCCAAATATCTGTATTTTTAAAGACATGGGATACAGGGCACAGATTATATGATATAAGGCAAAAAAGAGGTTGTTTTAATATCTGTGGTAAGTACTATTTTGTACTTATAACTTATTTGTGTCACATATCTTTGAAAACACAGATAGAGTCTCATAGTAAATGAAAAAAAACAAATTACTGTGTTTTCTATATTTTATTAGAAAACTATGGCTATATAATGCACTAATATTATAGATTATTTTAGAAAATATTTTCATTTAACAGCATTTTCTGCTAGACAAAAGAATTCTTATGTCCTCCTACCATTTCAACATTGATTTGAATGTAACACTCACGTAAGAAAGATCTTTTTCTGTTTTCTGTAGATATTTCTTATCCTGGTAGAGTTCATTTGTATGGCCTAATTATATTCAAGTGTAGGATGTTAGACTTTGCTGTGATAAATCAGGTTGGAGAGTTAGGAGTGAGTTGACTCTAATACTTTAAGGTGGTGCTAAAGCAATTTCTTCTTTTTTTTTCTGATTATTACCCTGTGTCCTAGGGTCTGTAGTGATCTACAAAGATCAACCTGTATTTTTCAGATAAGCTTCCAAGTAACTAATCTAAAGAAAACTGAATATGGAGGTGCAAACTGTATCACTGTCCACATTCTTTCCAAAAGCAGGTTGCCAGACTTACCACAGAACTGTTGTTTCAATGAAAAGGGTGAGATAGAATTTGAAATAACTTCTGATTTGGTAAATGGAAATGTAATTGTAGATGACATATCCTTTCTCCATCAGCCTAATTAAAATAATTATATTCCTATCTTTTCTATCAACATATCCACAATTATTCTGGCTCTTAGGGGGAAAATTCTAATAACAGTCATGGAGACTTTGAGCTTAAAATGGCATCTGGCTCACTAAAATACTAATAAAGAAGAAAATGAGCAGGAGTTCACAAAAATTTGGAAAACTGAAATTTTTTTTTTCTGGAACTAAATTGAAATTTTAGTACTTTTAAGAACAACACATATATAATGCAAAAGTTTTGAAGCAACAGTCACTTGAATAAATGGAGAAAGATATTTTTCCAGGTTAGCTGGACCTAATAGTCCAGGGTTTCTATCAAACCAGACACCTGGATAGTTGCTTGACTACCTTTAAAAAGTAGAGGCAAATAAATAAAACCAAAATTGATTAGTAAAATTATTAAACGCACTATGATGAAAATAATGTAATACAAATAAGACATCCCAAATAAATCTAACTACAGACACTAAACTTTTAATGAACAATCTTTTAGCTCTCTTCTTTGAAAATATCTGCATAGATATGAATCAATTTCTAGAGTACCACTCTAGATCAAACTGACTTGGAACTCTGTAGCCAAGGCTAGCCTCAAACTCACAGAAATCTTCCTCCCACAGCTTCTGGATTAAAAAAAAAATGAACCACCACATTCAGATAAATATGTATCATTAAATGACTTCATGTTATACATGTTGTAATGTTCATTTTTTACTCAGTCCTAATTGTAGAGTGGATATAGCTTCATATCAACAAATAAAATCCACCTGAGCATTGTAATTACTAAGTATGATATGCTATACCTCTATACCATTGCCAACCATTGACTGCCTCTAGTTCTTTCTTCTCATTCTCTCTTATCCTCCTATACCTCAAACAACTTTATTTCCCTTTACTGTCCACCTGGTCTCTCCATTCCTATGTATCTTTCTTCTCTCCTTCTCTCTCTCTCTCTCTCTCTCTCTCTCTCTCTCTCTCTATATATATATATATATATATATATATATATATATATATATATATATATATATATATATATATATAAAATCTACCTATATATAATCTATCTATCTATCTATCTATCTATCTATCTATCTATCTATCTATCTATCTATCTATATATATATATAAAACAACTATATATGTTCTTTTTGGTTTGTTTTAATCCTTCACTTATGACACATGAAAGAAGCTGAATGATATTTAATTCTGATGATAATTTGTGAGAAGCCTTGTAAAAAAGGAAAAAGAAACTTCCTTTATCAATAATGTTATAAGAGCTATATTTAAACAAACATGAAATATTAATTTCACGTGTTGAAAGGCCACTAAAGGTTCCAGATAGGAAAGATTATCAAGTTAACATCATGGTATTTAAATTAGCTTGTAAATAACTTTTGCATAAGCATGTTAATACATTATTGTTACATTAATAAAGAGCAAAATACAAATGTGACCAGTTACATTAGTAGTAAACCTAAAGCTTGACTTCAGTTTCTGGCTATAGAGCAAGGAATATTCTCTGTGGGTCATTTGAGACAACAAGGAACCACAACAGACCAGGCAGGCAATGACCACACATGAAGTGGACAGAGGGACATGGTAGTCAGGAAGCAATAAAAAGTTCTGGAATCTAGAGTGGACTCTATTGCATATGTCTGCCAAGAGTCGTTGTTTCTCAGTACCTATAGTTATCAAGTGAGAGCTTGCCTCCAGTTTTGCCAAATTTTCCAATTTTCAAGAAGCTCAATATTTTGACTTTGGTTTCTTTCAGTATGTTCATTTGATAGTTCTGTTATGGAAAGATATTGCTTGAAGTTATCTTGGATATTTGTGTGCTCCCTCAGATAGGGTTCCAATGATAGACCATTGTAACTATTCCACCAAAGCCCAACTTGGTGAACCTATGACTTTATTAGGGTTACTTACAGAGCATGGGTGAGGGGCTACTCATAGCATGACTGACTCCACAGCAGCATAATACTGAAAAGTCTCACCCTGGTGTCGATGACAACTTACACAGAATGGCTTAAATGGAATCCTTCCTTCAATTAATCTTACACACACATATACTCTAGCATATCTTGAGATCACACATACTTGAGGAAGAATTACATACAGTTGGCGGACAGATGTGGTGGGGAATAAGGAAGAGGCTGAGATCTCAGTTAATATTCTGGTGACCTTGTTCACCCTTCCTTCTATCAAGGAATATCAACAGGCCTAAACTTGAGTGTGTACTGCAAACAGTCACAGTTTATGTCTTTGGAGTATGTTGTAACCCATTGTACAACTTTAGTATTGTTAGTTTCCTGTGCTAAAATATTGTAAAGCTACTGGAGTGGTGAGTGAAACTAAAGTCAAGATAAATTAATCTGGTTTGGCATTGTAGAGGCCATGGGTATTTTAAAGAATATAGATTTAGAGAAGGACATAATGTTGTCAACTAGCATGTTTCTCACCTGGAGACAACCTGTAAAACTAGACAAGTCCAAATCTGGAATCCAGACCTTGCATGCCTAATTCAGTGCTCTTTCTACAACAACAAATCACTGAAATATCCATTTTATTAGATTCTAAATACTCAGAGTGATTATATTATAATTAACTACTGAATGTGATTATTTTACAAATATCCTATTTCAGAAATTTATAAATAAAGGCACAAAGTTCAAAATATGTAAAGTATAGGGCCAAAAGATGGCTTAGCAGTTAATCACACTTGCTTGCCATTAGTATGGAGTATTATATTCCTAGCCACAGAGCAGGCACATAGTGAATGTCCATAAAACACTTCCCAAATTGGGACAATGAGATGCCTCAGTAAATGAGAACCCTTGCTACACAAGTATGAGGACCTGAATCCTCAATTTAATTCCACAATGTCATGCTAAGCCAGAAATACAAAGTGGCACATGTGTCTGGAGTTTGTTTGCAATGGCAGGAGGCCCTGGCATGCTCATACACATATACTCTCTCTTCCTTTTCTCTCTGTCTCTCTCAAATATATAATATGTATATATATATATGTATATATATACATATGTATTACATATATCTACATATATATTACATATTTTATTTTTATTTTTTAAAACTTTTTTTTTCTTTATTGTCCATAATGAGTTACATTGTTTAGTGGGCCAACAATGAGTTGTTATCCCCAATTCCCCGTTTCCCCCCCTTTCCCATCCCCAGTCAGGTGGATATCCTCCTCTGTGGGCCGTCTGGATCAGTCTTTGTGGTAGGGGACCATGTATAGCCCAGTCTGCAGCTGGGTTCTCATGACCCAAGTTTTTTACTGAGGGTTGCCAAGTCTCTGATATTCTCCCCCACCATGGCTCGACTCCCTGAGTCTCTGGAATTTTCTTCCTGGGCAGCCCTCCCAGGAAAGGATATTTGTTTTTAGCTCCCCTGAGCTTCCTAATATCCTGCCCCCTAATGAGAGGGTTGCCTTCCTGTGAACATCCTCAGAGACCCACCCAAGATTACTAAAAAATCAATTTGACAACAAAACTTAACCAGCACAATGGCTGATTTTAGAAAATAAATGAAAAAATAAAAACTAGAGGTGAAAGGCAATATAAAAGGATGCTGATACTAATATCAGGCAGACAAATATTAATTAAAATCTTAGATTACCCATCTAGGCACTGTGTAACTTTAGACAAATTCTCCTGCTTATTTTATTGATCCTTACTGTGTTCTTCATGAAAATATTGAAAGTAGTAAATACTATATAGTGTCGGTATAAGGACTTATTTTGTGTTGGCCTGAATGGCTGCACATCTCTGTCTCTCTGTCTCTGTCTCTGTCTCTCTCTCTGTAGGTTTGAGTTTGGAGGGCAGAGTCTGCATCATTTGTCTACCTCAGTCACTTTCTAATTTAAAAAATGAATGAGGGCCTCTCACCTGAAACCAGGCATAACTAATTTGGCTGGTCTATCTAGCCATCTTGCCTGAAGATCCCAAACCTACTTCCCATGTGCTAGAATTACAAGTAGACCACCATGATCACTTTCCATTTATGTGAATGCAGAGTATTGCAGTTACCTTCTAATTGCTGGCTCAAGGTGCATCACCAAATGTGGCTGGTAGGTAGAAAGTTTTTTTACTTTGATTTACAGACTCAAGGGAAATCTCCATGTTGGCAAGGAAAAGGATGGCACGAGGAGAAGCTAGGCATCAACTCCTGGCTAGTATCATATGAACAACAGCAGGAGAGTTTGCTGATTTCTGGCAATGGGAAAGCTGGCTGTAACACCCATAAGGCCATCCCTAACAACACACCTCCTTCAGCAAGGTATCAATTCCCAAAGTTCCACCAGCTAGGGACCTCACATCCAGAGCACATGCATTTAAGAGGGACATCTAATTCAAACTACCACATTCTGCCTCTGGCTCCTCCATAAACTGATCTCCAGATCCATTTGTTTTCCTACAACTGATGTGATTTCATTCTTTCTTGCTGATGTATAAAAATCCATTGCACATCTATACCACATTTTCTTCATCCATTTTTCTGCTCTTACAAAAGTAAAAGTAGAAAATGGGTAAATCTTTGAGACATTTTTGATTTATAGTGACTTGGGATTAGCAACAGTGCCTGCTGAATAATTTTGAATATTAATTTCTCATGAATTCATTTGTTAAATGACCTCTGTAGTACTTGACAGCATAGGTCCCATTTCTAGACATTGGTAGGAGTTGATCTTGAAGAACTTGGCCCCTCTGAATTGTATTAGAAAATAACAGCCTTAGTGTGATGTTTTAGACTTTAACAATAAAGTAAGTATCTCCAGGGAGGACTATTTTCATGATTTCTATTTGGTGAGATCTCATATATTTGGACAAAATGAGCTAATGATGAAGTGGTTTTGTTCAGGGAGGTCAGTCTTAATGGTCCTGCATGTGTGTGTGTGGCAATGTTTTCAATTGTAGCCTCTCACACCTTTAGCATGTTTAATGGCTTTGCACTGTTTTACTTTGACCTTCAAATCTGCTTGTGTTAATTGCATGGAGGTTTTCAGATAATATATTCCCCAACAATTCACATCTAAGATATTTTATCTCATTTTTATTTCATATAGTTGTGATGACAGTGGAGTAAGCTTTGGTCTAGGGTGTGAACACTCAGCACAACCTGAAAGAAAGTAGGCATTTAAGGCCAACTGGCTTGAAAGGAATTTTTTCCCTCTAGATTGAATCTGTGGCAGTAAATTTGAGACTTATATTGTATGGTATTGAAAAGAGACTGATTTATGTCTTGTTGAATTATCTGTATCCCCTATTGATTGATCAAAAGGGAATAAGGGTTGCAACATTAATACATGTACTCCCACCCACAGTCTGTCTTCTACCAGGGCTGTAACTACATGCCAAGCAAAGGTTGCAAATTACCTTCTGCTTATTTTGATATACTTAAAGAACTTGCTTTGTGTTGCTAAAGAATAGCTGACCCCATCATCCTAGTCACATTTTATCCTTGAATAATGAGGAGAAAAATCTCCCTGCAATAAATTTTCAGTTTATGCTGTTTTTTCTCACTTCAAAAGTGAAAAAAAAGAATCTTTATGAAATAATGATGCTATTCTCAGCTGAACATAAGGGTTTGTCTTTAATGTCTTAATCAATAGTTAGAGTTAGAAAGGTCAGCTTATCCTTAAACTAAAGCTAGAATCAGCTGTCCAGCACAGATATGAAATCTCACAAAGAAGGCTGCAGGTTCATCTAACAGCTCCATGTTTCTATCTCACATGGATGCTTTTAATGGTAACTTTTTACTATTTATCATTCACATCTTGACTGAGGGTCTTCAGAACTTATATAACCTACCTATGGACTACTTTAAGCCCCCATTGGTATTTCTATTTCTTTATTTTCTCAAAAATATAAGCAATAGTTTGACGTGTGTCCCTGTATGAGCACAGGTACTAGTTTCTGAAATTCAGTATGGCATTTATTAATTCATTCATATAATCAGGCAGCCCTTTGTTTGAAAAAATTTTTGTGCACCTGCTATTTTCCAGTCATTTTGATAAACATTGGGGATACAAATACACTTATAGTCTGGGAGCAATAAACTCTCCATAGGCCAACTTAATTTCCATGCCAAAAATCTCACTTTTTTCCATATTAAAGTGACCTAAAATGCTAAATTCAGCTGCCTTGCCCATTCTATACAGGTTGGTTCCTTTTTCCTTTATTTTGAGATTTTAGAATAGTATAATAGTTTGAATTCAAGTTCAAGTTCTGGCTCTGATATTTACTAACTATGTAATATTGAGTAAGGCACTCAACATTATTTATTTTTCTTATTTGCATTTACTTATGTGTAAAGCATGGATAATTATAGTACCTGTATGAAAGGTATGTTTTGAGGATCACATGAGGCAGTGTTCAAGTCATTAAGTATATATTAGATACTATAAGTTCTTTTACTTTGAAAGAAAATCATTTTATTTCTTTATTATTCATAGGAACTGATGAAGGAATGAAATGATCAGACAAACAAATGTTGAATAGTTGTCTCTTTTCTCTTTAGGAAAGTACAAAATTGAAAGAATATACAGGAAAATTGAGTTTATTTTGAAATTCAATTTGTTTTTAATATAATTTATATCTTTTTTATCCATATTTACATACACTGAATGAACAAATAATGTGTTGGTGTCCCCAGTTCCCTGATTTCCCTCTTTCCTGTCCCCAAACAGCTGGGTATCCTCCTTCATGATCAAACTGGTTGAGTCTATTGGGTAGTAGGTTATGGATTGCCTTGGAGTCAACCCAGTTCTACCCCCTTTGTGTGTTGTTACTGAGGTGGGCGGTGTCTCTGGATATTCTTCTCCACATGGCTCTTACAGTCTTTCTACACCCTCTTCCTCTCAGTTCCCTGAGTCATGGTGGGTGAGTATTAAGGCTGCTTCATTGTTGAGGTCTTAGGGGCCTGTGCTTTAAGTTGTGTTGAAGATCTTTGGTGTCTGCCTCACTGGCTCATCCTGAGTTTACTGATTGGCTGTGGTTATAGGTCTTTTGCTTATCCCACCACTCTCTGTAGGGTTCCATGTGGATCCTACATAGTAGGTCTGGGGTGACTCATCTCTTGCCAGGATGTTAGCTATCAGACTGTGGCTCCTTTGTAGGGTTGGAAAGACCACAGCTCTCTCCCTACCTTCTGAAAAATACAAATAGAATCTCTGTCAGAAAGTGAGATCAGTATAGGTTAACTGAGATACACATTTCTGAATTGGCTAGATTCTATTGTTAGTAGCCTCTTTGTAAGTCACTTGTAAAGTTAATTTCTCTTTGGGGGTTCCAAGATTTTGGTTCCCAATGTATTTCACCCTGAGACCCCAGTTCTAGTTAAAGGCTCCCTGACACTAAGTGGATTACTTGGCCAAATTAATGCTGTTGATTGCCTCCCCCAGGCTTTGGCTCCTCCATTGAACAAGTGCTCTTTTCATGGTTTGCTGTTCTTTCCAGTAGGAAGTGTGTTCAGCACACTCATGGTGGCAGACTGTGTTTCATATCAGTGGTCTCTATTTACTCCAACTATCATATACCACTTTCCCCTGGCAGCTTATGCAGTGCCTTCCAGCTCTGCACTAACTACCATCTAGGGGTTGGTTACCATTCTGGACCTCGCAAGGTCTCTTGGTGCTGATAGATGGCTTTCTGTGTTTTTTTTTTCAGCAACAGGATCTTACCTCAGGCCTGGGGTGGGTATTCAAGAGCTTTGACAGAATTCTGTCTTGTTTTTGGAACCTCATGGGTCACTTTGGTCAACAGCTCAGTGAGGGAAGGAATCAGTGACTGGGGCCAGGAGTTGCAGGACTGATCATTTTTTTCATGGACTTAGACTCTCTCCCCTTCTATTCATGGTTCCTCTTTCCAGATGATGTCCACTACTTGTTCATAAGTCACAGTATGCAAGTGTGGACTTTATGATTTCAAATCATTTTTGGTTTAGCTTCATGCTTACGTCATCCCCTCCCCCTTCAATTCCTTACCCCTCTTTCACAAACTCTCACTTCACCTGACTGGTTTGCATGGAGTTTACAGTTAACCTGGTTAGGAACCACATATGAGGGCAAATATGTGTTTGACTCTGTGTTCTTTAGAGAGTTCGCTTAGTAAAATCTGTTTCAAGTCAGACCATTTTTCTTTAAATTACAAAATGTCATTTTTCCTTGTGATGATGTCTAGCTCACTAAAAGAATCTCAAAGGTTTTGTAGAAATTCAGCACTTGTGTTTTAACTCTTACTATACTGTAGTGAGTTTCATCATCATTTTGATTTAAAATACAGATGTCTTGTCAAACTTCCCAAATTTCCATCACCTCTCAATTTACATGTACCTTGTAAGCCCTGAGAGACACAAGAGTGATATGTTTTGTAAAAACAAAATCTGCCAGAGCTTTGAAAATAATCCCTCTTTCTTTCTACCTCACCTCCCAAGGATTGTTCCTTTAATATGACACTTTCATGAATCATTATATCTAGTGATAAAAAGTGACTATTATCTCATTTTTGAAGGAGATATAAAATGTGCCATTATTTCATAAGCAGTCAATGACTTTTTGGTGACATCAACATAATTATCAAGGTAGCGATCTTATTATACTTTATTAACTGCTTCACACACAATCCCTAAAGCCACAGTCAAGTCCTAGAGAATAATAGCTTTCTCAAATGAAGTTTGTGTGTTTTATATGAAGGAATGTCATTTAGACAGTAATTTCTCCTGAAAAAATCAACATGTTCTGAGAGCTAATGTATAACCTTGATGTCTTACAGTATTAATGAGTTCCCTAAGGGTAACATTAAGATAACAAAATAATACATATTTCTTGATGAAAATTGTATCATAATTTTTAGTAATAGTTCACACACAATGCTAATGCAATATCTTTGGATTCAGTTCAGATATTCGTTCTTATATATCTAACTTTAGGTGCAAATTAATATGTATATGCAAACTTTTTGTTGTGTATATTCAGAAACTGACCTGCTTGAAGACAAACAAGTCTTATCTTCAAATGAAGCCATGGGCCTTACCCTCATATGATAAAACCCAATGACTATTTAAAGCTATAAAGATAAGCAGGCCAAATAAATCTATATGTTAAGGGAAAGTCATTTGCTTGCTCCTCTTGGCTTCAGTAGTTAATTTCAGAAAATTTCCCAAATCTTAGTTTATTATGGTTCCATTGAATATCTTTTTATTGCTTTGTTTACTGTTTGGATAACTCCAACTTTGCACCTTTAGTAGGCTACCTTAACTGATCTTAACATTAAAGTTTGAGTTAGCTTTATCAATGATTTCAGCAATTCTTTGAGGATAGTCTCATCTTCTTGTAGGGGCTCTGGACAGTGACTTTGAACTTGACTTACATTTGTAAACAGTGATTCAACTTAAAATGTGTATGTAGATAGAATATCGTTAAGCCTACTTGCCTCATAGGACTTTTCTTAACATGATAATATTTAATAAAGACCTAAAAATGGTTCATGCTGTACATTGAATGCTCATTCATTGATCCACATTATTATTATTTTTATTATTATTTTACCTTTCAAATTGGTTTCCAAATTCTATGCCCTAAAATATAATGATGTTTCCCTTCATGGCATGTTGGAAAATCATAAGGTGTTCAACATGCAGTTGATCAAAATTTGGACAACAAATGAGGATTATGGCTCCTCTGTAAGATATATACATTTCCTGGACCTTCAAACACCAAATAATGAAACACAGAAATCCAGAGACTAACTGCAGTTACCTTATTCCATAAGCCTCCAGGAATACCATTAGGAACTCAAGTACCTGGTTAGAATTTACAGTCACCAGAAAACAGTTGTAGGTTGTGCACATCATTTCAATCATATTTGTTACTTATTAATTTTAATCCCTCAAAACATTCTGTTTTGTCAGTCTTAATGTTGTGGCTCACAAAGGAAAAAAAAGAGAGAAAGAAAATGAAGGCCCCTACTCATCCATTAAAACATTTCCAGCAGGAGTGATGTCTACTAGTGTCTAATAATCCATCATGGTACCTACCTATCAGCTGTAAAGCTGTCATCCCTAAAAGGTTATTAGAGCACAAACGTGGTCGAGTGTTCACACTACTGTGTTAAGGTGCCATAGATGATAGACGATGGTAGGGGCACACACAAATAGAACTTTTGATTAACCTTCTGGTGATAAGGCATTTTTTTTTACAAGAGTTTGAGTGA
>PVHP010035030.1:0-18701 GCA_004024765.1 Zapus hudsonius | reverse complement strand
TCTGTATTCCCTTAACCCCAGAACTGTTCTAATTAGCACAATAATTAGAATCTCCCTTGTAGCAAATTTAGCAACTTTTTGCTGGAGTTAAGGAAACATACAAACTGGGTATGATAGCACATGCTTGTAATCCCAACCTCCTGATCGCTGCTTCCCTTCTCTCTGTCAGTGTGCCAGGATTATAGAAGCCTTCCAGAACTTCCAGCTTTACACATGGGGTCTGAGGATTGAATTTGGGTACTCCAGCCTGAGTGGCTTGGATGGCAAGCACTTTACCTACTGAGTGAGCCATCTCCCCCAGCCCATATATATGTTTGTTTATTTGTTTAGAAGTATACTCACACTCAAGCCCAGGCTGACCTGGAACCCACTCTGTAGCCCTAGGCTGGCCCCAAACTCACTGCTATCCTACCTCAGCATCTTGAGTGCTGAGATTAAAGGCATGCATGACCATATACATTTATTTTTAATTTTTTTTTCTATTTTTTTGAATGTGTATTGGTGTGTGGCATGGTGGGAGGGGTGTGCATATGTGTGTGTGCATGTGTGTGGAGGCCAGAGATTAATATTACTCTCCAATTTATTATTATTATTATTATTATTTTTTTTTTTTTGGTTTTTTGAGGTAGGGCCTTGCTCTAGCCCAGGCTGACCTGGAATTCACTATGTAGTCTCAGGGTGGCCTCAAACTCATTGTGATCCTCCTACCTCTACCTCCCCAGTGCTGGGATTAAAGGCGTGGGCCACCACGCCCGGCTCTACCTTGTTTTTTGAGGCAGGGTCTCTCACTAAACATAGAGTTACAAAATTGGCTAGACTACCTATTCAGCAAGCTCTCAATCCTCCTGTGTTTACTTCTCCAGTGCTGGGATGACAGGTGCACACCACCATGTCTGGCTTTTACATGGGTACTGAGGATTTGAACTCAGGTCCCCATGCTTGCACAACAAGCACTGAGCTATCTCTCCAACCCTAATTTTCTTTGTTGAAAAGGTCTCCCGGGGCTGGAGAGATGGCTCAGCAGTTAAGGCACTTGCCTCTGGTGCCTAACACCACAGGTTCAATTCCCCAGTACCCACATATGTCAGACCCACAAAGTGGTGGCCCTGGTTCTCTCTCTCTCTCTCTCTCTCTCTCTCTCTCTCTCTCTCTCTCTCTCTCTCTCTCTCGCTATCTATCTGCCCCTCTCTAAAATAAATAAATAAATATTAAAAAAACAGAAATTTGAATAGCAGGAGAATAGAGAATATATATTTTCAGATATAATTCAATATTGCTTCTAACAGTCCAAACAGAAATGATACCTATTTTTGAAAAGATGGACCATAGAAAAATATATGTAGGGTGGTCCAGTGGAATCAACCTAAGTGACTTCCATCCCTGTCACTCCTGGAAACGGAGCCCAGAAATATCATGGGAGAATGATGGAAAGGGTCTGGGTGTGCCAAGTGGGGAGGTACATGACTAGTCATGAATAAGGAAAGAGAGGGAGAGAGAGAAGACTTAAGTCACTAACTTCTAACTTGCTACATGAACTTGAGAAAATGATTTAAACTCTCTAGGCTTCAATTTGGTCTTTTCTGAGAAGGAGTTCAATGGCCTTTCCATAATTGTCATTCTATTTTATTTTATTATTTTTATTAAGTATTTTATTTATTCATTTTTCAAGCAGAGAGAGTACCAGGGCCACCACCTTGTGGGTCTGGCTTATGTGGGTGTCCTGGGGAATTGAACCAGGGGCCTTAGGCACTGGAGGCAAGTGCCTTAACTGCTGAGCCATCTCTCCAGCCCTGTCATTCTATTTTATAATTGCCATGGTTGTAGAAAGGGCTTGTCTAGGCTAATGTGTATGAGAGGCCGTGGGTTTCCAATACGCTCTAGACTCAGCCCTCATCTCCTGTTTCCCTCTTGGTCCCTTCACCCCCTCAGCCCCTCTAAAGCCCAAGGTCTTAAGGTTACTTCTCCCTTCCAGAAGCTACCTCCTCAGATTCCTGATGGTATGCAAAGCATAGGAAGCCTAGTACTTCTGGGGTGCTTATCAAATCTTCTTTGTTCTATTCCCTTATTCTGCTCTCACCACCTTGCCTTGGGTAATGATGGAATAAATCAGATAAAATAACCCTCCTTAGGCTGGGAAGATGGTTTGCTGGCTAAAGGCATTTGCCTACAGAGCCTGCTGGCCCAAGGTTCAGTTCCATAGGACTCACATAAAGCCAGCTTGCACAAAGTGGCTTATGCATCTGGAGTTAATAAAAATAATCAGAACACACACTTCCCCTCAAAGGTCCTAATATTTGCATTCTTCATTTAGGTGGATAATGGTGTCGGAGCAGGTTTCTTGCACCCTTCAGATTGCATCAAAGGCTGGAGGATGCTCAGTGCTTGCTACACAGCTTGAGGACCTGAGGTGGATCCCCAGCAGCATAAGGAAAGCCAGGCTTGCTAGTAACCAAAGCACTGGGGTGGGGCAGAGACAGGATCTCTATGGTCACTGGTCAGCCCGGCTAACAGCAGAAACAGGATCAGCGAGAGACCTTGTCTCAATGATAAAAGGCAGAAGCAGAGTAGACAAATCCTCCTCTGGCCTCTCTGCACAGGTGTGCATGGAGCTGCAGGTATCTGTACACACATGTGTGTACACCTCACCCAACCCCCCCCACACACACACACAAAAAAAAAGATTGCATAATGGGCTGCCTTCTCTGATCTGGGAGGCCCAGGGAAGTTGTGCTTTCTTGGCAGGAATATTGTCAACTCAAGATGGAGTTTTGTTTCTCTCTGCATTAATCTGCAGCTAATGCCAGTGAACATTATCCTTGTTTAATTACATCCACTAACCAACTGACACAACTTCCCCTGGGAAGACGCTTATCCGACAGTGACTCACGCTTTACAGCATGTTGGATTTGAGGAAATGGATAATATACGCCCCGCTGGCTTTGGAATTTTAAACAGAAACCCACATGCTGCTGAGTCTCCTGCTTACTCCCAAATATGGGAGAATGTGTGCCCCAGCCACAGTGGTAGGAGGCATGCTCTGTGTGTGAGCAGAGTGCCAGCAGCTACTTCAAGGAGAAAGAGAAAGGGGAGGGAGGCCGACACCCCTCCAGACTACATCCCTTTTCTAGAGTTTTCCAGATGATGTCATGGATGAGAGTAAGACACATTCCTAGCAGCAGGAACTAAAGAGAGACCATCCTTTAAAAGGCTCCTACAGTAGTGCTCACAGACACCCAGTGTCAGATGAGGAGATGAAATGATACAAGCCTTGTGCTGAGCGTGTCAGGTCAACCTGATCCCAGGTCACCGTAAGAAACACTATGTGCCCCAACATTCTCTGCCCTGGTGAAGGAGCAAAGGGTGGAGCCCAGACCCTAGATCAGAAGAGATGACCCTCAACTAGAGGCCAGAAGTGCAGGCTTGTTGTTGTTGTTTATTTGTTTTGCTTTTCTTTTTTTATTTGAGAGAGAGAGGCCCAGAGAGAAAGTATGGGCGCACCAGGGCCTCCTGCGGATGCACCCCTGTTTGCATCAGCTTTACGTGGGTACTGGGGAATCGAATTCTGGTTGTTATGCTTTGCAGCAAGTGCCTTAAGCACTGAGCCATCTTCCCAGCCCTGTCTTTATTTTTTAAATGTCATGTTGGGGCAGGGGAGGTTAAAGGCATTTGCTTGCAAAGCCTGCAGGCCTGGTTTCAATTCCCTAGTACCCAGGTAAAGTCAGCATAACATGTATCACAGCATATTATTCTGAAGAGCAAAGCCAATGTTACATCCTGAGGTAGGCACTTTGGGGCTCTTGCTGCATTTGGAATCCGGCCTTTCTTGGCTGCTACTGAGGAGAGAAGCTTTGGGGACAGAGGTAGTCAGCCATAGGGCAGGACACATGGGACAGGGAAATGGAGTTACTGGAGAAGGACCTTAGTCCAGTGGCCTTTTGAGAGCTCACAGGACTTTCTGTCATCTACAAGCCTGGCTTCAGGAGATTGGTGAATCTCTAAGAGCCAATGAAGGGACTGCCTTCAGGGACAGTGGCCATCTCTGCTTGGTCATAGGATATTGCACATCAAGTTAAATATTTGAATATTCTATTCTACTATCCAAGTACTAACCACACCTGACCGCACTTAGCTTCCAAAGTTAGGCATATTTGAGGTGGTGTAATCATAGATATTCTAGATTTTGCCCGTATTCCTACATGTCCCTTAGGTTTTTTTCCCCAAGCACTATAATATACATTCTTCCATCTAATCCCCTCAACTTACATATATGAGTGTTAATTATTAGCTCTCTTGAACAAAATTACTTAATTGGTTTTTTTTGGGCTAACTTTTTGTTGAAACCTAATATATAACAAAAGAAGTCTACTAATGGAAAATATACCAAAATATTTATAACATTTTAAAAAGGCAAACATTCCCATGTAACAACATCTAAATAAACCCTAAAATAAAATTTAAAAGTCAAGAGCAGGCTGGAGAGATGGCTCAGTGGTTAAGGCACTTGCCTCCAGTGCCTAAGGCCCCGGGTTCAATTCCCCAGGACCCACGTAAGCCAGACTCACAAGGTGGTGGTCCTGGTGCATTCTCTCTCTCTCTCTCTCTCTCTCTCTCTCTCTCTCTCTCTCTGCTTGAAAATGAATAAATAAAATGTTAAAAAAAAAGTCAAGAGCATCCCAAAATCCTTCTCTTGACCTCTAGTTGTTTCTAACATACCAAGGGTAACAAGCACATCTTCATGGGTGAACAGCATAGACTCACTTTGCTCACTTTGAACTTGACATCATAAGTAGAATCATAAATAAATCATAAACATAAACATAAATCATAAGCATGTACTCTTTTGCCTACTTTCTTCCACACATATTTGTCATATTCATGCATCAATTGTGTGTAATTATAGACTATTTATTCCCAGTGCTGTGTAGTGGTGTGCCACCATGTGAATTCATAATTAATTCATTTATGCTCTGTTTGTTGGTGGACATTTGAATTGTTTCTGTTAAATAATATCATCAACAGCACCAATGTGAACACTCTCAGATGCCTTTCTGTCCACGAGCATACATATTTGTACAAATGTAATTCCTTGTCAGATTATGTGCATATCTACTCAGCGTGGGTCGATGTCATCAGTTTTCCAAGGTGATTACATCCATGGACTCTCCCACTTCAAGTGCGTCCGGTCCACTTGCCCCGCCTGTTCACCACTGCTTCACGCTGTCTTTCCAGGTAGTCTTTTTGAGAGCGAATAGAGTCTCCTATTATGCATGGAACTTTCAATTTCCACTGCTTGATGAATCGAGTACCCTCTCACATAGCTTTTAGCCATTTGTATATATATATTTTTTAAATATATTTTATTCATTTTCAAGCAGAGATAGAGATAGATAGAGAGAGAGAGAGAGAGAGAGAGAGAGAGAGAGAGAACACCAGGGCCATCACCTTGTGTGTCTGGCTTATGTGGGTACTGGGGAATTGAACCTGGGGCCTTAGGCACTGGAGGCACTTAACCGCTGAGCCATCTCTCCAGCCTTAGCCATTTGTATATTCTGGCTGACTTTCAAAAGTTTTTTTTTTCTTTCTGAGCTAGGGATGTGGCTCAGTGGGTAGAGTGTCTGCCTAGCAAGCCTGATGTCCTGAGTTTGATTCCCAGTACTGCATAAGCTGGGTATGGTGGCACTAGAGGCAAAAAGGATGAGAAGTTCTGAGTTACCCTTGGCTACATAGTGAGTTCAAGGTCAGCCTGGAATGCATGAGACACTGCTTCAAAAAAAATGTTTTTGCTGTCGGGCATGGTGGTGCACGCCTTTAATCCCAGTGCTTGGGAGGCAGAGGGGAGGATCGTCATGAGTTCAAGGCCACCCTGAGACTACATAGTGAATTCCAGGTCAGCCTGGACTACAGTGAGACCCTACCTTGAAAAACAAAAACAAAACAAAGGGCTGGAGAGATGGCTCAGCGGTTAAGGCACTTGCCTCCAGTGCCGAAGGCCCCTGGTTCAATTCCCCATGACCCACATAAGTCAGACCCACAAGGCGATGGCCCTGGTGCATTCTCTCTCTCTCTCTCTCTCTCTCTCTCTCTCTCTCTCTCTCTCTCTCTCTCTCTCTCTCTGCTTGAAAATGAATAAATAAAATATTTTAAAAAAAAGTTTTTCCTGGTTACTAAAGTAAAAAATACTAAATTGATGGCACACATTTGTAATCTTAGCAAAGTAGAGGCAGGAGGATCAGGAGTTCAAGGCCAGCCTGGGCTACATGAGACCCAGTCTCAAAAACAAGCAAACAAAAATAAATACTAAGCTAAGCATGCTATCTATAGTACTAGCTACCTAGGAGGCTGAAACAGGAGAAACACTTGACCCTAGGAGTTTAGGGTCAGTGGCCAGAAAAAAAACCAATAACAGCAATGCATACCAGTTGAAGATTTTGCAAAGAGAAATGCAGACATGAATCAGTGGCAGTGTGCTCCGTCAAGTTAGCTAAACTGCTTCTTGGCTGGGGTTGGGCACGAGGAAATCTACAGGATTGGGAAGGCAAAATGAAGCAGCTACAGTTATGCTTAGAAGGCTGGTGGAGGTCAGGCTCCTGCAGCTCACTCAGTGTCCCAGGTCCACTGTTTCACCTTGTCGCCATGGGACAGTAGTCGGGCCCATGGCTCCTTCAGCTTCTTCAACTCCTACCAGATTCTTCAGCTTTTTCAACTCCTGAGCCAAGGATGAGTTCCCCTCTGAAACAAAGGACCCTGAAACATCAGCAGGCCACCCACAAAACTGCCAAAGGAAGCTCTAGAGACAGAGGGAAGTTCTAGATCATTCTTGTGGGAGCCCCTTGTTCTTTCAGGTTCCCTCTACCATGCGTCACAATTACACAGTCTTCCCGACTTTAGGTCTAACACTAGAAGCAGAAGCAACAGTTGCACAAACTGTTAAACCGGCTCCGACAATTGCATAACACCAAACCCCTAGAACGAGCCTCTTATTCTATACCTTCCTTAGCAGTTCTGCTTTCTGCTCAAACCCAACTGATTCCAGGCATTAAAGAAAGCCAGCCAGGCATGGTGGCTTGTGTCTATAATCCCAGGGCTGGAAAGGCCAAGGCAGGAGGATCTCCAAGAATTCAAAGCCAGACTGGGCTACTTAATGAGTTCCAGGCCAGCCTGGTATACAAGAACTTGTCTCAAACCCCACACCCCACAAAAAGGATGGAAGGAGGGAAAAAGAAACCCCCAAAAACCAAGTAATGGTTTTCTCTAATCCCACCCACAATGAGGGTCATTGTCCACATTTTAGTATGGCTTCTTCCTGCCTGAGATGAGGATGAGTCCCAGACAGGCTAAGGGAGTAAGTACTCAGGGCTTGACTAGCTGTCAGCAGAGCTGCACCTTCAGAAGTCTGGCTGCATCTCTACCAGCTGGGTGTCAGAGTCCCTGAACAACCTTCACTCCGCTGACCTTCCTTAGACACTCTTGCTCTGAGCTCTGGGACATGTAAAAGCAGCTTTTCTGAGGTTTTTGTTTTATTCTTGTTTTGTTTTTTACGCAGTGTCTCATGTAGCCCAGGCTGGCCTTGAACTCACTATGGATGGCCTAGAACTCTTTTTTATTATATATATATATATATATATATATATATATGTATAATTTTATTTATTTAAAAAAAAGAGTGAGAAAGAGAAAGAGGCAGACAGAGAAAGAGAATGGGCATGTCAGGGCCTCCAGTCACTGCAAATGAGCTCCTAACACATGTACCACCTCATGTATCTGGCTTTATGTGGGCACTGGGGAATTGAGCTCAGGTTCTTCTGCTTTGCAGGCAAACACCTTAACAGCTAAGCCATCTCTCCAGCCCAACCTCAAACTCTTGATCCTCCTATTTCTACCTTCTATATGCTGGCATTATAGATGTGCACACCCAGCAGCTTCCCCCCTCCCCCCGAGGTAGGATCTCACTCTAGTACAGGCTGACCTAGAATTCACTATGTAGTCACGGGATGGCTTGAACTCAGAGTGATTCTCCTATGTCTGCCTCTTGAATGCTGGGATTAAAGGCTTGAGCCACCATATCCAGTTTCTAAATGCTTTCTTATAGCCTGGTGTGGTGGTGTGGTGCATATCTGTAGTCCCAGCCTTTGGGAGTCTCTGGCAAGAGGATTATAAATTTGAGGCTTGGGCTACATAGCAAGTCTTTGAATTAAAAAACAAAAAGCCTTGGTAGAGGACAGGCATGGAGGGGCCAGGTTGGAGAGAAGACACGCATTACACTTTGCAGTTGGGCTGAGCCTCCCAGACACTGAGTTTTCCAAGAATAAGGGCAAACAGTACATTTCAGTGCAAACCTGAGTCCTGGGCTGGGCTCTGCTCCTCCCATTGAGGGTGGACACACGGGGTCTCTGAGGACGACAAGTGAAGGACGACTGGGGATGGAGTGGAACTTAGAAGCCAGTGATGAGGAGGAAAGGGGGTGGCGCCCACCCACCCAGCACCTTGGTTCTGCCCCACTGGTTTCTTTTTTTTTTTTTTAATATTTTATTTATTCATTTTCAAGCAGAGAGAGGCAAAGAGAGAGAGAGAGAGAAAGAGAGAGAGAGAGAGAGCACATCAGGGCCACCACCTTGTGGGTCTGGCTTATGTGGGTCCTGGGGAATTGAACCCAGGGCCTTAGGCACTGGAGGCAAGTGCCTTAACCGCTGAGCCATCTCTCCAGCCCTCCACTGGTTTCTTGAAGAGGAACAAAAAGTGGACAGTGCTTAAGTTCTTATTCGCTTTGTTTTCTTGTCTTTTCCAATAGCTGCAAATACCTCTCATCTCTCTCTTACTCTGCACCTGTCACTGCCCCTCACTGGAGGGGACATTTGTCCCACAGGTTGTCTATAGAGCTGGAACCCAACCGTGGCTGTCAGCGAGGCCACAGCCGAAAAGCACAGAGACACCCAGGGGTAACATTAGCCTGCCAGAGCTGAACAAGGAACTGAGTGTTTAGAATAACTTCAAGAAAGTCGTGGGCGTTTCCTCTGTCAGGGAAACGAGAAACCACAGTGAGATAATGGATAGCTATATTCAGGTCACAGATTATCAGCAGCCACTGCTGCTTCCTGCGAAGAATCCGATGAAACTTCCTTCTAGCCATTGAGCTTCCTGGGCTCATTGAGCATGAGTGGCGTGGGGCTCAGGGGTTCTGCCTGGGGAGCTGACTTAACCCAGGGAACTATTTTTTATTTTTTACTTTTGGTTTGTTTCATTTCTCATACAGTGTTGTGGTCAGCTTTCTAGTTGCTGCGCAGAAAGTACCCAAGCAAAAGCAGCTTGTGGAGGAATGGGTTTATTTGGTTTATGGACTTGAGGGGAGACTCCATCATAGCAGAGAAAATGATAGCATGAGCAAAGGGGTGGACATCACCTCTGCCACAGCACTGCAAACAGCAGCAGGAAGGTGTGCCAAACACTGGCAAGGGGAAGCTGACTTATATATAACCCCATAAGCCAGCCCCCAACAACATAGCTGCAGCAAGGATCTAATACCCAAACTGCCATCAGTTGGTGTTGGATCATTCAGAACACATTCATTTGTTTGTAGAGGACAAATGGATCAAACCATGACAGTCCGCCCCTGGCTCCCACAAACTAATAATCATACATGATGTAAAATACAATGTGTTCAGCTAAATTCCATAAATCCCTACAGTTTTTCTTTTAATTGAGCCATAATACCAAAAAGCAAACGCATAATGGCACAGAACATTCACACTGCAAAAGATAATGTAAGGCATGGCAAAAACAGATGGAATCAATACAAGATTTAAAACAAGCAGGGCACCATCAAACTCTTAACTCCAAGTTCCATGATTCTAATCAGTAACAAGTCTCTTGGAGATTCAATTCCGCCACTCCAGCTTGGCTACTCAGTTCAGAAAAACTTCATTTGGTGCTGGCAGCTCACCTTGGCAGCCATCTGTAATCCTGGTATTTCGTTGGGTCTCCACTGCAAACCACAGTTCTTCATGGCTCCATTGGGTCTTCACGCAGGCAATCTAACACACCTGCTTCACACTGCTGGTGGCCATTTTTAAAAACAAAACTGCATTGCAAATCTAATGACCCTCTCTTCCTGCATTTGTTCTACTCCACAGAGCCAGGTGGCTACCAATTTGTTAATCCAGAGGGGGAACAAAGCATTCAGGCCCCTTACTTAAAGAGTCTGCATTCTTCCTGTTGTTCCAATGCAGATCCCCTGTCCCAATCTCAATGGTTGTCATCTCTCAAACAATTGCAGCTGAACGGGCAGCAGTTTCAACCCAAAGATCTCTGTTTTCTTTCTGTGCCATCTCCATCTGCTCAAACCAGTCCCTCTTTACATAAAGTAACCCTGCACAAGTTCTCAGGACACTGCTTCTGGCACAGTCCTGACAAAGTTCTTTCTCACCCTTGCAAGCCAAACCTCACAGTCCACAGTTCTTAACTTCATTCAGGTCTTTCCACTCTGACCAGGATGGTACATCAAGCTGTACTTACAGCACTGCAAGGTGTCTCTTATGACGAGGTTCCCAATCCGTCCACATTCCTCCTGCATATCAATTCCAAAATGCCAAAGCCACAGAATCAGGGTTCTAGCAGCAACAGATGACCCAGCTCTCTGATACCAAATCTGTAGCAGTCAGCTTTCTAGTTGCTGGGCAGAAAGAACTCAAGCAAAAGTGGCTTGTAGAGTAATGGGTTTATTTAGCTTATGGACTCAAGGGGAAATTCCATCATAGTAGGGAAACCGATGGCATGAGCAGAGGGGTGGACACCTCCACCACAGCACTGCAAACAGTGGCAGGAAGGTGTGCCAAACACTGGCAAGGGGAAGCTGGTTTATAACCCCCATAAACCCAATCCCAACAACACAGCTCCAGCAAGCTTCTAATACCTAAACTGCCATCAACTGGGGATCGATCATTCAGAACACATTCATTTGTTTGTGGGGGACACCTGGATCAAAGCATGACAGACAGGGTCTCATGTAACCCAGGCTGGCCTTGAACCTGCTATGTAGCCAAGTATGAACTTGAACTTCTGATCCTCCCAAGTGCTGGGATTTTAGGAATGGACAACCAACCACACTGGGGTGCTGGGGACTGAACCCAGGCCACATTCCCAGCACCCAGGAACCAGTTCCTTTTTTTCCTCCCCCCCCCCTCTCTTTGAGGCAAGGTCTCACCCTAACCCAGGCTGACCTGGAACTCAATAGTCCAGGCTGGTCTCAAAGCTATGCTTTTTTCCTCCTACGTCAGCCTCCTGAGTGCTGGGATTAAAGGCTGGTGTGCCATGCCTGGCAATACTCAGATCTTGTTGGAGAAGATGGTGGCTAATGGACCAATAGGAAGAAGTACTAGTACTCAACTTTTGGTGTTTTTCAGGCTCTTGAGCTAAAAGATTATCATGCATTAACTCATTTGAGCCTCAAAATTACCCTATGAGAAGCTGGGCGTGGTGGCGCACGCTTTTAATCCCAGCATTTGGAAGGCAGAGGTAGGAGGACTACTCACTCTGTAGTCCCAGGCTGGCCTCGAACTGACAGAAATCCTCTTACCTCTGCCTCCCGAGTGTTGGGATTAAAAGTGTGCGCCACCAGGGGCTGGAGAGATGGCTCAGCAGTTAAGGCACTTGCCTCCAGTGCCTAAGGCCCTGGGTTCAATTCCCCAGGACCCACATAAGCCAGACCCACAAGGTGGTGGCGCTGGTGCTTTCTCTCTCTCTCTCTCTCTCTCTCTCTCTCTCTCTCTCTCTCTCCCCTTGAAAATGAATAAATAAAATATTTAAAAAATATTTTTATTTATTTCTTTGAAGTCAAGAGAGATAGAGAGAAGACACAGAGAGAATAGGTGCACCAGGACCTCCAACTGCTACAAACAAATTTCAGATGCATGCACCACTTTGAGCATCTGGCTTTACGTGGGTTCTGGGGAATTGAACTCAAGTCCTTAGGCCTTGCAGGCAAATGCCTTAACTGCTGAGCCATCTCTCCAGCCCTAATTTAAAATTTTTATTGACAACCTCCATATAGATACACAATGTACCCTGACCATAATCCCCTCCCGCCATCCTCCTTTGTCCCCTCTCCTGTATCCTCCCTCCACTGAAACCCTTCTTCCGTTTTGAGGTCATCTTTCTTTTTGGGAGGAGGCTTGAGGTAGGGTCTCACTCTAGCCTAGGCTGACCTGGAATTCACTATATAGTCTCAGGGTGGCCTTGAACTCACGGCGATCCGCCTACCTCTGCCTCCAGAGTGCTGGGATTAAAGGTGTGCGCCACCACGCCCAGTTTAGCCCCTTCTTTTTAATGGCTGTAGAGTATTTCACTGAATAATGTACTATAGTTTAGATGTTTCCTAAAGCTGTGAAAGTATAGCATATTCTTTTAGTGAATGCCTACAGGGCACCAATAAAAAATCACTTAAAATAGAGTGTGGGTCTTGAGATGGCCCATTCATTCCTGGATGCTATGGGATCCTACAGCATCCAGACTGCAAAGTTTGTTTGACAGACTAGAAAGGCTTGAATCTTTCGGGCCTGCTGCCCAGAAATCCCTCCTATCAGGACTCATATTTCATTGGCGAGAACCTGGCAGGATCCAGGACCCCGAGCAGGAGCATCCAGGTCCATAAACTGAATGGAACAAGCTTAATTTGCTTTACATGAACAAACTGGTTTTGCAGAAACAGGAAATTTCTCTCATATTTTAAGTCCTAAAATAGAAGAAATATGCTGGATGCACAGGGATTTGGGGAATTTGAAGAAACTTTCATGTGCATTTTGAATCTGACGGTCTCAGCATGAGCTGTTATGCACTTCTCAAAAAGGCTTTTAGGGAGAATCAAGGAATGTTCACACGGTAATGGGATGCGGAAGAAAAGACCTCTATTTTATTTTATTTTATTTTCAAGCAGAGAGATGAGAGAGCGAGAGAAAGAGAGAGAACCAGGGCCACCACCTTGTGGGTCTGGCTTATGTGGGTACTAGGGAATTGAACCTGGGACCTTAGGCACTGGAGGCAAGTGCCTTAACCGCTGAGCCATCTCTCCAGCCCAAGACCTCTAAATGTATCTGTTCTCAAAGGTGCAGGAAATGGTTCCCTTTGAGGCCTGTTGGAGAGACTGTAACTCAGTAGCTGGGAGGTCGAGCAGGGCCTGGCCTGGCCTTTCCCTTCAGCCTGGCTTCGGTTCTGCGCACTGGCTCTGGGGTGCTCCAACTTAGCCCACTCTGTTCCACCTAAGGCTGGAGGTTCGTTCCCCCTCACACATCCCCCAGCTTCTCCAATTCCTCCTTTACTCTCAGCTGAAGGCAGGCTGTCCCTGAATTCCCTGTGTGAATTCCGCTGTCTACATTCCATGACAACCCTGATCTCCTTCAGAGCAGTGACCACAAACACACCACCACGTTCATGTAGATTATTTGTTTAGTGATGGTGTCTTCCCCAGGAGCTGCGTCTTCTTCACGGATGAATTCCTAAAACCTCATAAATGTCTGACACGAACTAGATTCCCAATAAATACTTGTTGGGTGAGGAAAGGATTTTAGAGGGCAATCTCTATCAGAATTATAAATGTGAAACCGTGACTCAGTCGTCTAAATGAAAGAATGTGTCCTAACCAGGATTGGTGGTTTGCGCCTTTAATCTCAGTATTTAGGAAGCCGAGGGAGGAGGATTGCTGTGAGTTCAAGGCCAGCCTGGGCTAGAGGGAGTCCCTGCTTCAATAGAACCGAACCAAGGAAAAAGAATCTATCCTACAAAAAGTATATACATCATATATCATACATAAAGTGCAAGTATATTGGTTGGTGCAACATCTGCTTTAGCAGAGGCTTAGAAATGCCAACATTATGCAATATCATTCCATGGATCGCCATGTAACCATTAAAAGAATGAGTTATACAAACACTTTATGATCTGGAAGGTGAAATTAACAGACAGAGCATAGAGGTGAAATGTTTTTATTATAATGGTTATATGATATAGATCATAAAACAATTATCAAAACCTATAATACCAACAGTGAGCTCCAATGTAACCTGTGGACTTGGGGTGATAATGTTATATAATGTATGCTCATCAATTGAAAAATGTACCACTTTGCCTAAGGACATCACTCATGAGTGAGGCTGTGCCTGGAGGAGTGAGGAGGATATGAGACTTTTATTTATTTAGTTAGTTAGTTTTGGAGGCTGGAGACTGAACCCAGGGCCTTATACATGCTGAGCTACAACCTCGACTCTTTTTACTTTTTGTGAAATTTTGACACAGAGTCTCACAAAGTTGTCCAGGCTGTCCTTGAACTTGCAATTTTCCTGCTTCTGCATCTTGAGTAGTCTGAATTAGAGGCCTGTACCACTAGGCCTAGCTTGAGATTTTTGTACTTTACACTTAACTTTACCATGGACTTAAAACTACTTTAAAAACTAAAGTCGCCCAGCGTGGTGGCGACCACGTTTAATCCCAGCACTCGGAAAGCAGAGGCAGGAGGATCACTGTGAGTTCAAGGCCACCCTGAGACTACATAGTGAATTCCAGGTCAGCCTGGACTACAGGGAGACCCTACTTCGAAAAACCAAACAACAACAACAAAATTAAAGTCTAGGTCTGGCTCAGTAATTAAAGGCACTTGCCTATAAAACCTGATGGTTTGGGTTCTATTCCCCAGTACACACGTAAAGCACAAAATGACATATGCATCTGGAGTTCATTTGTAGCAACAAGAGGCCCTGGTGTACCCACATTCACGCTCTCTCTTTTTCTCTTTCTCCTTTAAGTAAAAATATAAAAAAAATTAAAGTTTTTTTAAAAAAGTTCATGAGCCACAGATAAATGATTCATATTTATTTCACATTGATGTGCTTACTGTATTTCTTCCGGTGCATTTACTTTTGTAATTAAGGAATACTAAAAGAGCTGCGGGTACAGCTCTGTGGAAAAGCAATTGCCTAGTGTGTTCAAGGCCCTGGGTTTGATGGCCCAATACCACTGAAGGGAGGGAAGGGGGTCAACTTTCCTGTCTGAGCTCGCTCTTGTAAAATCAACATAATTGAGTTGTTGGAAACCAGTCTTCCACCCTCCGCTGGACCTCTGGAGCCCCAGTCCCTCGTCCCCTCCAAGAACAATGAAAGTAGCTTCTCCTTTGCAACGCCATTTATCAACAGTACTTAGCTTAAGTTCATCTTCCTAGTCTTCTTGACTTGGCTTGTGGGAGGAGAGTGGGCATTGTGACCGGGACAGGAGAGATACCTAGAGGGTGTCCTGGACATGCTGACGGACTTCTTTTTTTTCTTTTCTTTTTTTTTTTTTTTTTTGGTTTTTCAAGGTAGGGTCTCGCTCTAGTCCAGGCTGACCTGGAATTCACTCTGTAGTCTCAGGCTGCCCTTGAACTCACAGTGATCCTCCTACCTCTGCCTCCCAAATGCTGGGATTAAAGGCGTGCACCACCACGCCCGGGGCTCTGACTTCTTTCTTAATCTGGGTGTTTTGCCTTCTAATAATGACCTAAATTATACACTTGGCTTAAGTAGTTTTCTGTTTGATTTTCCAATAAAAATATTCAGGGGATGGCTCAGTAGGCCACGAAAGCACAAGGGCCTGATTTCTCTTGAATTTGATTCCCTGGCACCCACATAAATAGCTGGGCATGTCCTGTGGGCAGCAGAGATCCAAGACTCACAGGGGCTCACTGGTCAGCCAGTCTGACCAAATCAGCAAGAAGCACCAGGTTCAATGAGAGACACACAGGATGAAAAAGAGGCCACTCAGCATTCTTCTCTGGCCTCCACACACGTAGGTCCAGGGCATGAGCAGGTGCATACAGCATACACATACTATCTACAGTGCACACACAAGACAAAATATTCAGGAAAGAAAGAGAGAGAGAGAGAGGGGGGGGGGCTGGAGAGATGGCTCAGCAGTTAAAGACATTTGCTTACAAAGCCTGCTGGCCTGTGTTCAACTTCCCAGTCCTCACATAAAGTCAGACACATAAAGTACCACATGCATCTGGAGTTTACAGTGGCCAAGAGCCCTAGTGTACCCATACTCTCTCTCTCTTTCTCCTTCTCTCTTAAATAAATGAAAGTATATATATATATATATATATATTATATTTTATTTATTCATTTTCAAGAGAGAGAGAGAGAGAGAGCAAGCGCACCAGGGCCACCACCTTGTGGGTCTGGTTTATGTGGGTCCTGGGGAATTGAACCCGGGGCCTTAGGCACTGGAGGCAAGTGCCTTAGCCGCTGAGCCATCTCTCCAGCCATATATATATATATATATATATATATATATATATTAAAAAAAAAGGTGAGAAAGAAAAAGAAGATATTCAGGAGATGTTTCTACTCACGTCCCCAAACTGGGCAACCCAAGGGCCCCAAACCTCACACATAACTGATCTCTGACTATGTGAAACTAAGCTATGCCCAAGACCCTGCATTAGAGGCCCAGGGCTGAGGAGGACAGAAAGAACCTAGCTGGGTTTTTTTTCCCCTTACAGTTTAGAGATTCCATTTGCAATACTGGATGAAATTCAGGGTGAAAGGGCAATGCAGGCTGTGGTGACAGAAATTGCTTTACTCAGAATGACTATACCCTCTTTTGAGCTGAGCGTGGTGACACATACCTTTAGTCCCATGGAGGCAGAGAAAGGAGGATCTCCATGAGTAAGTTCAAGGCCATCCCGAGACTGCATAGTGAATTCCAGGTCAGTCTGGGCTAGAGCGAGACCTTACCTTGAAAAACAAAACAAACAAACAAAATCTGTGTCTTTTTGAAGTGCGACTTCACCAGACTTTAATGGCTCTGTTTTCCTAATAACTTGATACTAGCTTTGTTCAAGGCACTAGTCACAGCATGGGCTCCCGCGTGTTCTTTTTATCTTAAATGCTTTCTAGGACCCACTTGGGCACCAGGATACGGAGGAAAGTGTTTGGAGGCCCTCGTCCTACTGTGTACCCACAGAGATAGATACTAACTACATGGACCGTTAAGATGTATTTTTCGATTTATTTATGTGTGTGTGCACGCCCCTGTATGTATGTGGGTGTGTGCATGCCGCAGTGCATGTTGGGAAGTCAGAGGGCAACCTCAGGGTGTCTATGATCTTCCTCCAGCTTCTTTGAGACAGGGTTTCTTACTGCTGCAAAAGAACACTGGCCCTTAGGCTTTGAATCCAGTTTCCTCAGATGCTGGGGAATCAAACTCGGGTCAGCAAGCTTTGCAAGCAAGTGTCTTCAACCACTGAACCATCTTGCCAGCCCACAGGAAATGCATTTTTATTAAATGGCTGATTAAGTCTCCTGAATGCCCTTAGACAGTGAGGTTCTTTTCTAAAAGGTGGGCCACAGCTTCAGCAAGAATTTCTGCTCTCTCGTTCTCCGTTTGAGAGCTCATGACCTACCCAGCTGCATGGAGGAGGATGTCTAGCTTGCTGAGAGAGGCCAGGCCCCTTGTGATAACCATACAGAATCAGAAAGCAGAAAGAGACAACATAAAATTTAAAAAGCCTGAATTTCCACTTAGCAGTAAAACATGTCATAGCTCAGACCTCTTGCTTCCAGAACCACTGTCCGAATGCTTCTTAAACCTCCATCGTGGCATAAACAGCCCTGAGGCAAACTGATCTCTGCTTTCTTGTTTCCACACCAAGGTCCTCTTCACATTGACCCAGACCATCAGCCTCCCTCCTATTCCAGCCAGGTCCAGGCCAGGGCGCCCTTCACCACCAGCCCAGCAGAGGGCACCAAAGCGATGTAGATGAAGCCAGAGTTGACCAGCGCTCTGAAAGCCAGGCTCCCAGAGTACAAATTCCAACCTTAGTTCATATCTGATGCCCCAAATAAATGTGAGGCCCCAGTCAAATGATGAGCGTGAACTGCTCACTCTCTCCATTCTCCACGCCCACATCCCATAGTCCAGATCACCATGAGATAATATAGCAGGTGTAGACTGGAAAAGGAGGGGGGGGGCGCTGAAGAGATGGCCCAGTGATTAAGTGATTAAGGCTCTTGCCTGCAAAGCCTAATGACCTAGGTTCAATTCCCAAGTACCCAAGTAAAGCCAGATGTGCAAAGTGGCCCATGCATCTGGAGTTCCTTTGCAGTGGCTAGCAGGCCCTGGCATTCTCTCTCTCTCTCTCTCTCTCTCTCTCTCTCTCTCTCTCTCTCTCTCTCTCTCTCTCTCTCTCCTTGCAAATCTTGCCAAATTAGCAATGTGTGTCTCATTTAACCTATACTGATCTCACTCTCCAATGAAGATTCTGTTTGTATTTTTCATAAGGCATCAAGAGAGCCGTGGACAACCCAATTCCACCAAGATGACATGATGACATGGGATGATGGCTGACATCCAGGCAGGAAATGAACCACCCCTGGCCTATCATCCAGGGCCCAAATGAAACCCATGAGAAAGTGGCGAGATAAACAAGAGACCTATCACCACAGCAAACCTGATAACCCATTAAAGGTCAATGGAGACAGTCACCAATGATACCCAACACAACCCAAAGCAGAAGTCCAGAGACACTAAAGATCTCAACAATAAAGCAGTCTTAAAACTCACCCAGAGGGCTGGAGAGATGGCTCAGCGGCTAAGGCACTTGCCTCCAGTGCCTAAGGCCCCGGGTTCAATTCCCCAGGACCCACATAAGCCAGACCCACAAGGTGGTGGCCCTGGTGTGCTCT
>PVHP010035029.1:0-18723 GCA_004024765.1 Zapus hudsonius | reverse complement strand
ACAGTATCTGGGACCAGGAAGTGACCACTGGGGTTGTCAGGGGCCTCAAGAATACAGACTTTCAAAAATGGATGAGAAGTTGTTCAACAGAGAGTAATGGTTACTGAGTTGACATTTTCAGTATGAAGATGTTTGAGTTTTATCTCCAAAACATTTTACTAAGTCTAAAAGGAAAAGTTTAATGTCTCTTTCATCTGAATAGGGCTTGTTGATCATTAAAACATACCACTAGGGGCTGGAGAGATTGCTCAGTGGTTAAGGTGTTTGCCTGCAAAGCCTAATGACCTGGGTTCAATTCCCAGTACCCAAGTCAAGCTGGACGCACAAAGTGGTGCATGCATCAAGAGTTTATTTGCAGTGGCTGAAGGCCCTGATGTGCCCAGTCTCTGTCTCTGTCTCTCTCTCTTTGTCTTTGAAAATAAATAAATAAATTTTAAAACATGTCACTAAGATGCAAGAATAAACAACCAGACTTAAAAACCAAGAGTATCTGTTATATGTTCCATTTTTCTAGTAGCCAAGTACTAAAAATGTGGTGACTTACAGTGACAGAGAGCTGGCGAATGACAGCTGAAATTGTAGTACATGTGAGGCTTAGGCAAAATTGACAGTCTGAAGCAAGCCTGGGCTACATAGCAAGTTGGAGACCAACCTGAGCTACATGGAAAGACCTCATCTCCAAGAACCCATATCCAAAGCAAAACATCCAGCAGAGATTTCTTGCCTTGATTTTCTGGAGATCATAGCCCGAGATCCAGGGGCTGGTGGGCTGGAAGCCCTCTGAAGACTCTAGAGAAGATCCTTCTGGCTGCTTCTGGTGGTTCTTGTGCCAGCTGTTCTTTCTGATGCTTACTTCCTATCCTCACATGGCGGTGCACCCTGTGTGTCTGTCTTTTCCTCTTTTCATAAAGGCACCCGGTAATACCTCAAGTTAGTAAATTGCATCTTTAATAGCTGCTTTAAAAACAAGGGCCCTGTTCCAACTATGATCTCAACATGTCTTTTTAGGCAACCCATATGGGAAGATGAACCAATAAATGATATTGTATAGCTGCTAATTATTCAGCTAGTGAGGAATGAAATGTCAGGTGTCTTCCTTGAGCATTTCTGTTCTTCACCTTATTCTTCGAGACAGGGTCTCTCACTGAACTTACTAATTGGCTTAGACTAGCTAGACAGTGAGCCTCAGGGCTTCTCCTGGTTCTACTTCCCCAGTGCTGGGATTGCAGGCATACACCATTGAGCCCAGCTTTTATATACATGGATGCAGGGGATCTGAACCCATGACCTCATGCGTGTGTGCTAAGCACTTTACTGACTGCTCTCCCCAGTTCCATGGCAAGGAATCCTTAACTCCTTACCCCACTTCTTACTCTGAAATCTTAAATTCTGAGCTATCAAATTTTTGAGCATGAAAAACCATTCAATTATTAGAACAACAGCCAGCGTGTACAGGCATGGTTGTGCATTTCAGCGTTGAATCCTCACACCAACCCTGCTGCGATCTCCAGTGACAGCAGAGGAAATGGAAGCCCAAGAAGTTAAATAATTCTCTGAGATCTCACAGGTGATCAGGGCTGCATCTGGCAGTTTGGGTCCAGAGTCCGTGCTCAGGACCACTTTGTGTGATTAATTAGTACAATGTTGGAGGAGACACGTTTCCTGACCCCGTTTCACATAGGTGGAATTTGTACAATGAATGTGGGTCACTCTAATAAGAAAAGAATTGGTTGTCTCACCCTTTTCTCTTCCTCTGCTGCCTTCATTGTACCAATTTGGCAGGGCCTAATCAGACAGTTGATCTGCCCAAGATTTAAACAGAAGGAATCTAGAAGCTTCTACGATGAAGTTTTGCACTGGAGCTGCATCTTAATTGCTAAATCCTTCTGGACTTTTCAATCTTCTGTGGGGCTGTGCTAAGTATGTGCCTCTAATGTAGTCAAGTAACCATTCACTGAAGCCTGATGCTTGAACGCTTCTCTGGGCCAGACCTCTCAAATATCCCGTGCTCACAACCACTGGAAAAGGTCAATTGTTTCCTACTGTTTGTAGGCAAGGATGGACCCGAGATTGTCCAACTCCAAAAAACTCTTAAGCCAGGCTGATACGCTCAGGCCTCTTTCTTCTCTCTCTGCTCTATTTCATACTTTTTTTTTTTGCCTCCCTCCCCTTAAAAGTCAAGACTGTAGACCTCTGGCTGAAAACAGCAAAAAGCATCAAGATTGAATCCTCTCCTAAGAATCTATCTTAATCCAAAAGATACTTCCTTGGGATCATGCCCCAGGGAGGAAGAAAAATGAGGGTGGGAACATAGTTTTCTGGCTCAACTTGTCAAAACTTGGCTCCAAGAAATAAACCCCTCCAAAGCTTCCAAAGTGGGAAGTCCCTGAAAAGCTGGCTACCTCCCTGAAGGGTCCAGAAAACTCAAAGTAAAGTGAGCACTGCTGCCTCGAAGATCTTTTGTTCTTTACTCAGGCACATAGCTGGCTGGTTGTTACGTGGTGCTAAGTCCCAGTACTAACCAAGCACACAGTTATATTGCTAACAGAGAAATGCTCTGGGGTATCTTTTCTGCATGTATATGTATGTGTGGTGTGTGAGTATATACTTGTTCATGTGTGCATGTGGATTCCAGAGGTCAATTTCAGGTACCTTCCTCAATGACTCTCCACCTAGATTTTTTGAGATAAGATCACTCTCACTGAACCCATAGCTCACTTACTTATTTTGCTAGGCAAGCTAGCTAGCAAGCCCCAGGGATCCTCCTGATTCTGCCTCACCAGTTCTGGGATTATAAGAATGCACCATGGCACCCAGTTTTTACTTGGGTTCTGGGGATCTGAACTCAGATCTTAATACTCTATTGACTTCACTATTTCCCTAGCCCTTGGCCATTCTTTTCTTTTGGAATCCCTAATTGCTCTAAAGATAGAATCTTAACTGTATGAAAAAAATGGACATCACCTCCCCCTAAAAGATAATATAACTAACAGATGATTTTTTTATGACCACATAAGGCAAGTTGCCAACATCAGCAGCATTAGGACTAATCACCAAGCATCCAGGCTCAATTCTTAGTGCTTATTGCTAAGTGCTCATTGGTAGGGTAGAGTATGGCGTACCCTGCCATACTCCTGTGTGATGGCTCTACAAACAAATGTGTTCTGAATGCTTGATCCCCAGTTGATGGCAGTTTTGGAATTAGAACTTTACTGGAGGTGTGTTGTTGGGGGTGGGAGCAGTGGTTTTTGGTGATATAGCCAGGTTCCCCTTGGCGGTGTTTGGCACACCTTCCTGCCACTGTTTGCACTGCTGTGGTGGAGATGATGTTCACCCTCTGCTCATGCCATTATTTCCCTGCCACCATGGAGCTTCCCCTCAAGTCTGTAAGCTAAATAAATGCTTTCCTTTCAATCTGGTTCTTCATTGCAGCAATGAAGAGGTTGACTACAACATCCTGGTACTTTGACGGCCATTGTCTGAGGTTAGCATCAGCGTAGCTAAGTGATCAAAATCAAACTACAAATCCAATCTATGGATAGTCAAACATTGATCATCAATTTACAAAATGGTTATGTGAAGACCATTAAGTGTTATGAAAAGAAAATGTCATCTATATGATCAACAAAAAATTCCCGGTCAGTTAAGAAATCCCCAAATGGCAGTATTCCCTAGTGGGTGATATTTTATTGGTATATGCCCACTATTCAAACACTGAAATGTTGATTTATGTTACTGAAATAGATGCTTGCTGTGAACTTATTAGGGAAGCATAAAACCTGATAGAAGATACAGACAAGACTAATGTCTATGTTCAAGGAGATTCCTGTTCAGTAGAGGAAGTAAGAAAATCAAGTACACAAGAATGTAATCTGTCATTAGCTGAGAAAGACTTTCAAAATCATAGCACATGTCTATAGTTCTAGCAATCAGAAGGCTGAGGCAGAAGAACCGAGAGTTCAAGATCAGCACACCTGCAATTCCAACCAAAAGAAGCTCCGAGGCTGGACAAGCCATTCTCAACTATGGAGAAGTTCAATACCAGGCTGGGCTTCCTGGGACCCTGCCTCAAATAGCGAAAATAGAGCTGAGATTTAGCTCAGCTGGTAGAATAGTTGTGCCTTGCATGCATGAAGTCCTGGGGTGGATCCACAGCATTGCATAACCTGGGTTTGGTGGCACATGCCCGTCATCCCAGCACTCAGGAGATGGAGGCAGGAGGTTCAGAAGTTCAAAGCCATCCGAGGCTATATCAGAAGTTCAAGGACAGCCTGGGATACATGATAGCCTATCTTAAAGTACACACATGAATGCACACACAGAGAGAGTTTTCAAGATACCCAGGCCTACATAGTGAAGCCCTGGTTCCAACGAAATTGAATGAAACACACAGACACACACACACACACACACACACACACACACACACACACTCAGCTGTCCTCTGCATAACCAGAACAAACCATGAAACCATAGAGTCAACCAAGACCCAGAGAGGAATGGCAGATAAGGTCCTCTTGAGGATAAGATCACTCCCCTCATCCCACAGCAATGGGAGCAGCTGCAGGAACCCCCCAGCACCCTGGTCACATTTTGGGTGAGCTCTGTCTCTGCTGCTAGTGAGGGTTCCTGTCGGCCCTGGTCAAGGCTTTTCTCTGGTTCTGAGCAAAGCAAGCTAGCCAGCTCTGCTCTCTCGATCATATAACTCCAACAGAACCTCTGAATAACACGAGCTATCAGCTCCCACGCTGACCACACTTTTCAAAAACACACACAAGTCCCAGATGGTGGGTGGCTTGTCCCTGCCAAGAAACAAAAGGTCTCCTTAAATGCAAGTTCACAAATTAGTTGCTGAATTCCTCTGTTTTTCTGTGAAAGAGGATAATAGAGAAGTAGGCAAAGCACTTTCTAAAATCTTGGATCACAAAAGTTAGCACTTGTCTTCCCCCTTGTCATGAGCTCACTGCCTTGTCTCTTCCTTCCCGTTGCCTACAGCTACTCAGATCTCACAGGCACAAGAATCCTCCAGCCCAAGCGCATGGGACACCCAGGAAGTTCAGGAAAGCCCTGCCAAGAGGAAATGAGGAGAGCATCCACAGTTCTTCCAATTTTGGGCTTGAGTTCGTGTGAGGTACATGTGTGCTTTTACCCAGAGTTAAGCCTTCACATACACACATATAAAGTAGAGTCTCAGTCCCAAGGGTCCCTGCTCACTTCCCAGACTGACTAACATCACGAAGGGTAAGGCATCCAAGTTGGCTTGTGAACGTGTGGGAAGACTGTGTTGGGGAAACTGCTCAGTGCCTTAGCAACACTCTGCTGGTACTTCTGCCTCTGCAGCTGGCAGGATGTGGGCACACAGGACCTGACTGAAGAGGACCGGCCACAGGCATGGAGTGAGGCCCTGTGTCCTTGGGACAGTGGATGAGTGCAGATCAAACAAAGGCCAAGCCTAGAGACATAGCTAGGGAAAGTAAAGAAGACTGGTGCTTTGAATGTAAGTGCTTCTATTTAAGCTTCCTTCTTAGTCCCCAGCGGGTGGAGAACTGCTGGAGGAGGTGTGTCACCAGACTTGAGTCTAGCCCACTCCCACTGCTCTCTCTGTGTTGCAGACATGTGATGTTGTGGGCCAGTGAAACTCCCCCCCAAACTGTAAGCCTGAAATAACCCTGATGCCTCCCGTAAGCTGCTTCTGGTCAGCTGTTTTTCCCAGCAACAAGAAAGTAATTGCTATAAAGTGCCAGAGACTCGGAAGTCGTCACTTGTCTTCATCAATACAAAATATAGAGTTTGGTTTCACAGATAATCTAATTTAGACTTTGTTGTTGTTCTTTATACATGACATGAGTGAGTCCCTGCTGCCCACACACCTACTATACACATGAGTGTCACATGCCCTGGTCAAATATCAAACAAGGTTTCTCCTCGAACCTCTGTGTTTTCTTTAACAATATGAAAGGAGTGGTATGGAACACGTGACAGGCCCAGCTTTGAATATTCACATAGCTGATATGCATCAACCAAAGGAAAAGAGGGAAAGATCCACATAGCTGATATTTGCCAACTAAGGATTAAAATGGAAAGAGGGAAAGAGAGAAAGAAATATATGATGAAAGAAAGGAAGGAAGGAACAAAGAAGGAAGGAAGGAAGAAGGAAGGAAGGAAGGGAGGAAGGAAGGAAGGAAAGAAAGAAAGAAAATCCCTGAAATTGGTAAATAAATGCTCTGTCTGGTAGCAAGTCACTGGGTGGCAATAATGTACAGATGTCCTCAACACAGAATACTTCCAGGGTACCACAAATTGGTTTATGCTTTAGAAAACACAAAGAACTTATAAAATAAGTAAAACACAGTTTGAATAGGACAATTAGACCTGAGAGAAGCACTTGACATTAGGAACAAAGAGGAATAGAGCTTTGGGCAGTCACCTCTTTCAGACAGTGAATATGATCGCTCCGCTTCCCTACAAATCAGGTGTGTTTCAAAGTGTGTGTTCTTTACCTCTTTATCTCTAGGTGTCCAGGGATGCCAGGAGCACTTCGTGGTCTCTTTGTGCTTACATTTCTGATGGGGAGGAGTTCTTGACATCTTCAGAATAGGAGACAGGTATCTGCAAAGTGAATTATTGGAAGCAATGTAGGGGAGGATGGGATCCCAAGACAAAGATAAGGGCTCAAACACATTCTCTCCAAATCAGGTGGCTCTGCTCCAGAAAGATGCTTCATGCTCAGTCTACAGAGAAAACTGAACCTCAGCAAGTGAATGAACACTGCCTGTCCAATCCTAAGCACTGTGCCGGATGGAGCTGGAATGTTTCAGTGGAAGGCCTTTATTTTTTTTTCTATTGTCCATGATGAGTTACATTATTTAGTGGGCAAACAATGAGTTGTTATCCTTAATTCCCTGATGCTCCCCTCCCCCATTCCCAATCAGCTGGATAACCTCCTTCATGGGTCGACTGAATCAGTCCTTGTGACAGGGGACCATGGATAGCCTAGTATTCAGCCAGGTTCTCCTGGCCCTTGTATGTTGTTACTGAGGGGTGCCATGCCTCTGGATAGTCTCCCCCACCACGGCTCTCACAATCTTTCTGCCCCCTCTTCTGCTCAGTTCCCTGAGTCATGGTGGATGAGTATTAAGGCTGCTTTAAGGTTGTGAGCTTAGGGGTCTTTGTGTCAAAAATCATTGGTTTCTGTCTCACTGGCTTATCCAGTGTTGATTGAATGGCTGTGGCTGTGGGTCCCTTATTCATCCCATCATTGTCTGCGGGGTTCCATATGGATCCTCCACAATATGACTGTGGTGGCTCCTCTCTTGCCAGAATCTCAGCTATCGGCCTATGGTCGGTTGGTAGGGTTAGATGGGCCCCAGCTCTCTCACTGCATCCTGAAAAACACAAACATAATCTCCATAAGAGAGTGAGGTCAGTGTAGGTTAACAAATATACACAATTCTGGATTACCTAGATTCTATTTTTAGTAGCCTCCCTGTCAATTGCTCCCATAGTGCATCTTGTTTTGGGAGCCCAAGAGTACTGGATCTGGTGCCTATTGCCCTGAATCCCAAGTTCCAGACAAGGGCTCCCCCTCACTAAGTGGAAAATTTGGCTGAATTTGAAAACTGTTGATTGTCTCCCCCAGGCCCAGGCTCCTCCATTACACAAGTGCTCCTTTCTTGGTTCACTGTTCTCTCCTAGTAGGAGGTGTGGTCAGCCTACTCATGGCTGCAGATTGTGTTTCATGTCAGTGGTCTCTGTTTACTCCAGCTGTCGTTGATCAGTTTCCCCTGGCAGCCTGTACAGTGCCTTCCAGCACTACACTAACTGCCTTCTGGGAGCTGGATACCATTCCAGACCTCGAAGTGTCTCTCGATGCTGGTCTGTGCCATTCTGTGGTTTCTTCAGCAACAGGGTTTTGTCTCAGGCCTAGGGAGGGCACTCAAGAGCTTTGACAGAATTCTGTCTTGTTGTTGGAACCTCATGGGTCACTTTGGTCAACATCTCAGTGAGGGAAGGAACCAGTGGTTGGAGCCAGGGGTTGTCAGAATGATCTAATTGTTCACAGGCTTAGACTCTCTCTCCTCCCACTCATGGCCCCTCTTGCCAGTCGACTCCCACTACTTCCTCAATAGGTTACAGTATGCTCATGAGGATTTTATGTTTTTGAACCTAATATGGTTTAACCTCATGCTTAAGCCATTCCCCTCCCCCATCCCTTACCCCTCATTCATAACCTCTCACTTCTTTCTACTAGTCTGCGTAGAGCTTATGGTTATCCTGGTTAAGGACCGCATATGAGGGAGAATATGCAGCGTTCGATTCTCTGTTCTTTTGAGTGTTCACTTAGTAAGATCTGTTCAAAGTCAGACCATTTTTTCCTAAATTTTGATATGTTTTTTTCCTTTCAGCTGAGTAAAATTCCATCGTGTAAATATACCACAGTTTCGCTGTCCATTCCTCCATGGATGGGCATTTGGGTTGATTCCAATTCTTGGCTATTATGAATTGAACTGCTATAAATATAGTTGTACAAATGTTTCTGCATCAAGATATGACATCTTGTGGATAGATGCCTAGTAGAGGGATAGCTGGGTCCATTGGTAGTTCTATGTCCATTCTGTTCAGAAGTCTCCACACTGCTTTTTTTCATAGTGGTTAAACAAGTTTGCAATCCCACCAGCAGTGAATGAGGGTTCCTTTTTCCCCGCATCCTCGCCAGCAACGATTGTTGTTGGTTTTCTTTACGATTGCCATTCTGACTAGGGAAAGGTGGTATCTCATTGTAGTTTTGATTTGCATTTCCCTGATGCTTAAGGCCTTTAAACTCCTCCAGAGAAGTAAACGCCAAGGCTCACCCTCACTTCAGCAACTCTAACCAGCATTAACTTGACCTGATAGTCACTTTATTCCCACGCATCCCCAGCTTTTGGAGAAAGTTGAAATAGCCATTTCCTCCACCCTCCTACCATCTGCTTTTCTACAAAATGGAGAAAATGAGGAACACCCAACCAGATTCCAGTAATTCTCCTTCCCAGCTTTTTCCCTTTTTACCACCCTGGGCTTCAGGCCATAGTGCTTTGTGCTTAACTCGAAGTAATTGTGAAAGGATTCATTCCTTCCCATCCCCAGAGGTATGAAGCCACGAATGCCTAAATGGCAGAAAAACAAGACATCTGATAGTCATTTTCCTGTTCTGAAGACCCACAGCCATGTCACACTTTTATGACAGGTCATAGGCCTGCAGTTTCCTTTCATATTGATATGTAACCCTGGGAGACAAACTCTACGGTGAAGTCATGGATGTACTTTCTGTGAATGGCCACTCTGTGCGAGGCACTGGGAAAGATGCCCAGGACTTTACCTAGTTGAAAGTCAGGCATGCCTATAAGAAAGCTAACTTGTAACAGAAGGAAGCATAGGTTGGGCTCTGTCAGTGATCCAGAGAGTAAAAATCCAAAGAAGGGAAGGAATGTGGTCAACAAGATATCCAGAAGAGGCTTGAGGAGGTGGTTGAGCCTTGAAAGATGGTGCAATGGTTATTCTCAATTGTCAACTTGACAGGATTTCAAATAAGTCAATTGAGGTGGGAAGATTCATTCTAAATGTGGGCAGGGCCATTCCATCTCCCGGAATCCTGGGTTGCATAAAAATGAGACAGTGAGCTGAGGGCCAGCATCCAAAACTCTGCTTCCTGACCTCATGTGGTATGTGATCACTGTTTCACGCTCCTGCAACCATGCCTTCCCCAGTGGGAGGGACCTGAACAGTAAGCTAAAATAGACCTTTCCTCCCTTAAGTGGCTTTTATCAGGCAGTTGTCACAATAGAAAAGCAGCTAACTAGGATGGTAAGCTAGAGGAAGAGAGGGGGAGGCGAGAGGGTGAAATGCTCATCAACCATTGAGAGAAGACAGCCCTTCCTGAGGCTGACAGAGAGTAGTAGGGCATTATATCACAGTGACAAAAGTCATCTCGTCTTGAGAGTGTCCACCTTCCATCAGAGGACAATGTTGCATCCATGTGGAGCACTCCCATGCAACAGGTTTTATTTTAAGACATGGATATAGTAAGAGTTCTACCTCCTCCCCACCCCATTCCTTTGCTAGAATTTCAGGACGGCCCCATCAAGAGGTAGAGTTGATTTCTTTCTCTCTAGAATTTTCTAGAATTTGGGTGGCCTTTGTGGCTGCTTCACTAAGTACATTGTAATGAAAATGACACTGTGTGACTTGAGGCTCAGTCATACATACACAGTGATCTGATTTGTCGCCGTTTCTGAGGAGCTCACCATTGGAATCCAGCCTCCATGATGTGAGGAAGCTGGGAAAATGGTAAGGCCATGTGTGGGTGTCATAGCAGATAGCTCCAGCTAGGGTCCTGTTCTCTAGCTAAAGTGACACATGAGTGAAGGAGCTTTAAGATGATTCCAGCCCAACCTTCAGCTTCCAACTGCCTGCAAGAACAGTAAGCATATCAGAGATAGGCTATTCCTGCCAAACCCTGTAATTCATGGACAACTGATTTTAGGCCCTGAGTTTGAATCCCCAGTGCACTGCCTGGTGTTACATGCCTCTAAGCCCAGTGCTAGGTAAACAGAGACAGGGAACCCCTGGGGTTCGCTGGCTTGCTAGTCTAGCTAAATCAGTGAGCTTTAGACTCACTGAGACACTCTAGGTCAAGGAATAAGGTGAAGAGCCACTGAGAAAGCCCCAGCATTTGACCCTTGACCTCCATGCATCCAACATGCATGTACACACCACACACATACACATGCAAAAAAAAAAAAACCATTTTCAGCCTCTAACTTTAGGGTGGTTTATTACACAGCACCAATTCCGTAGAAATTGTTTACTTAGTTCTATTGCAACTCTGGCAAAAAAAAAAAAATCAGAGAATCTGAAATTCAGCAAAATCAACATTATAATTGACAGTACGTCAATGATACTGATAAACTCGTTTTGCAGATTAAACTTCCCACTTAGGCTAAACTGGGAAGAGTGAACCATATCCTTTATCTAAACTTCCTTCCAAGAGCTAAAGGTGAGGTTAGCACTTTGTATTACTGTTCTGGCTTCTCAAGCAAGCCAACCTCTAGATCTCAGACATTCCTGAGGAGGAAGCAACCCTCGTTGTCATTTAAAGCCAAAATGTCCTTCTGTGTTTTTCCACTGCTCTGACATGCAGATGTCAAGATCAGTTGCAAACATTTGTCTTCTTGTGTTGCTGAAGTAAAGCAGTCGAAAACCCAGTGAAGATGGCTCAGTTGGTAAAGAGCTTGCCACACAAATAAGAGCACCTGAGTTTAGATCCCCAGAACCCACACAGGAAGTGAGGTCTGGTGCTCCTCGCCTGCAATCTCAGTGCCAGAAGGCGGAGGCGGGAGGATCCTGAGGCTTACAGCCTATCTACTCTAGCCAAATGGATGAGCTCCGGGTTCAGTGAGAAAAACTAAGGTGCAGAGCAGCTAAGGAATATACCTGAGGTCAACTTCTGGCTTCCATCCCCCCCCCCTCCACACACACACATGTGCCTATACATACACACACCACATAGACACACACGTGCCTATACATACACACACCACATAGAGACACACACACGTGCCTATATACACACATACCACATAGACACACACACATGTGCCTATACATACACACATACCACATAGACACACACACATGTGCCTACACATACACACACCACATAGAGACACACGTGCCTATATACACACACACCACATAGACACACACACATGTGCCTATACATACACACATATCACATAGACACAAACACACATGTGCCTTTACATACACACACCACATAGACACACACACGTGCCTATACATACACACAACACACACTCATGTGCCTATACATACACACACCACATAGACATGCAAAAACAAGTCAGCAGCATCAACACTGAAGGCTTTGGCAAATATCACAGAGCCATCCTGCTTGTTAAGGTCTGTGTGGGAAGCTGGAATTAATCCATTTCCAGTAACTCTCTAGAGTAATAGCTAGAATCCCTGCTCATCTAGACATCACTCCCAGCATACATGTCATTGAAGGGTGGTTAGAACTTCGGGTCATTTCCTACTGCACAGAAGAGTTTTCTTTGTTTATTTGTTGGAAGTATCCATACATTTATTTTGAGTTAGGCTCTAACTATATAGCCCAGGCTTACTTCAAGCTCATCACCCTCCTCCACCTTCTGAGTGCTGGGATTCTAGGCATGACACCATGCCTAGCTCCATTCTACCTGCTAACTAGCCACACAAACGATACTAAACTTCTAAATAAATTTCAAATAGGATAGTAAATAAGAAATAGAAGTATTCAATGGTTAAGGACTCTGGAGCTATAGCCAGCAGGTCTGGAGCCCTGGAGACCTCACTGTGAGCCTAGGGAGAACCTTACTCAGCAGTGAAGAGGAGGATAAGACCACTTACCCACTGGGACATGGTAATGCTTAAATGAGAAAATGTTAAATGAAAATTGCAAGACTTCCCTTGCAAGGGAATAAAGTTTTGTTTTTTTTAAAGACACTGTCTCTGTGCAAAGTTTATCACAAAGAAGAAAAAGAATACTATTTTTAAGACCTTGACAGTTGCAGTGGTGTGAACCTCAATGTTGGGGTCCTAGCTTCTGTGCACGGTTTCTGGGGATCAAACACCACATAGCAGAAAGGGGTCCTGGACTGCAAACCCTATGCTCCTCTTGCCTCACCTTGCATGTGGGCTATTGATTGACTGATTGCTGCAGTTAACTTCTTGGTGCTGGGACCAAACATTCAACTCATGGGAGGAAAGGGTTTGTTTCAGGCTGACTGTCTTGAGGGGAAATATCATCATGGAGGAGAAAGCACGGCAGAGCAGAGGTAGGGCATCACATCTCACCACAGCAGCTGGCAGGAAGCAGCAAGCATGACCTGGCTCTAGGGGAAAGTCCTCTCAAGCTAGGTTGGAACTGGGCAAATAAACTTCAAGGTCTGCCCAGAGTGACACACCTTCTTCAGCAAGGCTCCACATCCCACCTCGCCACCAATGGGGATTGAGTTTGAGGCTTAATCATAAACACAGGAGGCGATGGGGGACATTTCACATTCAGACTATCACACTCACTCATTCTATATTCACAAGTGTCTGTTTGAGTGATTATTCTGAGAACTAATTTTATAACACCTGAGAACTAAAATAATTCAATTTTATAGTGGAATTAAAGAAATATATACCCTGGTCTCTTCCTCAAAGGAATTTCCAACATGAAATTAACATGATCATGACTTCAGCTGTTAGAGTTGTTTTACTCACAATACCCTTAAGCCTAAATGTGGCTAAATTAGGAAGAAAAAAATAACCTAATAATGTTAGATGCATATAATTATAAGAAAATATTATTAAATATTAATATTAAAAATATTAGATGCATATAATTATAAGAAAAAAAGGCTAAGATAAAAAGCTAAGACAAAAATAGGGCAGAGATAAGGAAAAGGTGATAGAGGATTATGCTTTAATGTTTAATGTTTAGCCTCTAATAAGAAAGCAGTTCATTGGGCTGGAGAGATGGCTCAGTGATTAAAGGCACTTGCTTAAAAAGCCTGACAGCCAGGGATTGATTCCCCAGTACACATGTAAAGATACATAAAAATGGTGCATGTTTTTGGAGTTCGTTTGCAGCAGTGAGAGGCCTTGACATACCCTTCCTCTTTCTGATCTTTCTCACCTCTCATTTTCCCCTCCCTTGCAAGTAAATAATCAAAAATATCTTTAAACCGGGCGTGGTGGCACACGCCTTTAATCCCAACACTTGGGAGGCAGAGGTAGGAGGATCACCATGAGTTCAAGGCCACCCTGAGACTCCATAGTGAATTCCAGGTCAGCCTGGGCTAGAGGGAGACCCTACCTCAAAAAACCAAAAAAAAAAAAAAATCTTTAAAAAGGAAAACAGTTCAGATCACCAAATTAAAATAAATTTAAAAAAAAAATGAAGTAACCAATAGCCAATTGACTTGAATTTTTATGCTAAACTCCTAAATTTTCAGGTTTGGTTAGCAATGAAGGATGTGTAACAATCACAGGACTCTTGTTGCCCCCTTGTGGGAAACGTTAAAACAGAAGAACAGTGTACCTCAAGCATAACCCTCAAATATATTTTAATGACAGTGAATTAAAGTCAACGTTAGGTAAATTTGGAAACCTGTGGGAGCTTCCTCAGAGGGAGGTGACACAGATCAAGGCCTGAGTATCAACCAAGGGTTGGCACCCTGTGTAACCGAGAACTCTGCAATGCTACAGAGACAGCAGCTGTCTGGAATGGCACATGCAATGGGTCACTTTCTGATGATGACAGAATTGTGTTTCTTGGTGGCCCATTTCTAGAGTGTCATGTGAGGAGCAGTTCCTGGAGACCCAGCCTTGTTTCTTCAGTTTCCCTACCCAACCGATGATTCGGGGAGTCATGTGACACCCTGTAATGAATCTTTCTCTGCTAAACCAGCCTGAGCAGAACTCTACTCGTTGCAAGTGAACCCTGACCACACACTCGACTGGTCATTTAGTCCCTGAAGCTCCTATTGTTGGCTGAACACTGGAGCAGCAGTGATCCAACAATGGACCTTCTATGAAGCCCACCGGGTGAGGCATTGAGCTGAAATCTGGGTAAACAGAAACACCACCCTTTTCTCCTCCTATGATACAAAGGCTGAAGCTCTAGATTCTTTACTGTGCCCCTAAGGAATAATTCTACCATTCTGTGAACTCGATGCTAAGTTCAGGCCAGACACCATGAGGGGCAGCCCTACAGTGACGCCCAAGAGAAAAATTAATCCAGTAGCTGAAGAAAGGGAAAAGGGAACAAGAGCTGGTAATGCAAAACTCTGGGGGAAGACATCCATAAATATCTTTCCAAAGTGGGGAGGGTGGCTCCTAAATCCATAAAACCTTGAAAACATTCAAGACTTGGTCAATTCTCTAATGATGACCGGATGTTATGTAAATGAACTGGTCTGTTCCCATAGTCTCTGGATAAAGCCAAAGGACTTATTATTTGCATCCAATGAACATATGATTGTGGCCCCTGCAGGGACAGAACAGTTACAAAGGAAGACGTCTAGGAACCCACGGCATTATTTTTTTTTTTACCACTTGACTCACTTTGCTATGTGTTCATGGCTTCTTACTCTAGAAAGATAGTGAAAAAAAATCATTTTATTTACCCAGATGCCCTTAGAGGTAATTCCTTCCTAGGGGTACTCTGGATCATAAAGTCCAGCGTGGCCATTCTGGGCTGCTTGGTGCTGTACCCTCAGAAATGAGGGCGATTTGACAGCACAGAACTCTTCATTGAGATGGGCATGTTTGCATCTGATTAATCTCTTACTTGAGGATGTTGAGATCCTGAGAGTTACAGCTTCCAGCAAGAGGATTCTTCTCTGTATTCCAGGGAGGGGTTTTTTGTGCTCCCAGGGAGGTCCTTCTGTTCCCAGCAAGATCTTTCCATGTGTTCTCTCTACTGGAGCCACAAAGACCTTCTCAAAGTGCCAGGACATTGCTGCTTCACCCCGAGAAGCTCAGGCTTACTACAGTTTGTCTGACTGCCGCTCTCATTCTCCACTCTTGTTCTCAGCTAGGTCTCCTCATCTCCTCTCTGGTGTCTCCCTCGCTGATTCCCAGCTGATGGCTGGGTTCTCCTTCCCTTCTCTCCCCCACCTTCAGGTCTTAAGCCCAGCTTATCACAGAGCACATGGCACCCATCTGTGTCCCTTGTTATGGGTGCAATTCAGCATCACAAGGATTCTTTCACATCTTTGTCCCATTAACTGGGTATGGTCTTGATTCTTGCTTTTTTCAACTTTTTGTTGATCATTTTCATACATGAACGTAATGTATTTTCATACAGGAACAAAATGTATTTTGATCTTAATCTTTTCCCATTACTTTATTTTTCCCTCTTCCCCCCACACTGAACCCTTTCTTATTTCCAACTAGTCCCTCAGCTTTTAGGGGGGCTCTTCTATCATCTGTGAGGACATGTTAATGGACCCAGTATTGTCCAGGTAAGGACAGCTGCTGTGAGCTTGCGATGCAATGTCTACTCATGTCCAGAATGCAGTGTCCCCAGGCGCTCCTCCCTTTCCTTTGGCTCTTACATTCTTTCTGTCATTTCTTCTGCAATGTCCCCTGAGCCTTGAAGGTCATGATAGAGATGTCTCATTTAGTGATGACCACTCCACTGTCACTTTGTCTCAGCACGCTGATGAGTTTAGAGTCTCCCCAGTAGTCACTGACGTCTGCAAAGAGAAGCCCTAACCAAAAAATGAGAGCACCACTAATCTATGATGTAAACATAAATATTTAGAGGGAAATTTGATGGACAAACCATTTAACCAAACAATAGCAGTTGCTTCCTCCTTAGGGTCTACGACAGTTTAACTTGGTTTTCAGCATTATTCTCATGAAATGGGCCTTAATCCAATCAGAGAGCAGTTGGTTGCCCCCATAACTGCAGTACCACTGTTACACCCATAGGCACATCGGGTCTGGTTTATGTAGCTTGCTGATCAAAACTGTAGTCTTTTCTTCCTTCAAAGCTTGCAGAGCACCTCCCAGCACTATGACACCTAGCCAGCATGGAGGAGACTTTCAGCTCAGTTCTACTTTATTTCCACTGTCCTGCAACCAAAAGCATGCTGTGATTTCAACAATGGAGTCACCATCCAGCTCTGATGGACAATGAAGCCTGTGTAGTTTGTGGGGAAGGGGGCTCAGGGCTCTCCCTGACTAACCACTCACTGGGATTTTCTTGTAACAACAATGCTCTGGCCTCAGCATCGGTCCTTGGTTTATGCCTGGAACCCAGCCACGGTGCCTAGTACAGAGTAAGTGTTAAGTAGAGATTTATTGAGAGAATGCATTAATTAATGGATTTTTAAAGGAATAGTGTTGAGAAACTGGTGATTTTAGGAATAAATAGGTGGTGTCAGGAAGTACAGGAGTCTTCACAAAGCCACAGCAAGAGTTCAGAGAATAAGTATTTATGTCCCAAATCTAGCAAAGACCCTGATATGACGTGGTAGCTGCCAATCAATATTTGTCAAATTAAATGCTATTGTGCCAGCCTGTTTCATCTGTGATAATTACCCTATTGGCGACAACGTTCAGAGAAACTTAGCAATCTATGTTCTCAGATCAAAAATAAAACGAGGGACTTCTGGTTAAGGTGGTGGAGGCGGGGGGGGGGGGGCAGAAAAACTGCAAAATGCTCTCTTCTACTGAAAAGTGAAGGGGTGTAAGGAAATTTCAACCTCAGCAGAGAAGTAGGAGAGACCCAGAGCTTCTCTCAACCACACAACCAGCCAGAATGGGCTCTGGCCCTGCCTGAGCCTAAAGGGGCAGAACGGCAGTGAGGGGATTTTCCATTCACACCGGCCTCACAAAGCCAAAATTCCTGAAAGAAAGGTGGGTGAGAGGCGTTGCGTGTTTGGGGTCAGTGTGATGGTGTCCCAGGGTGTTCGGGAACCAGGCACTCCAGGTGGGTGAGGTGTATTGTGAGTTTGGGACCAGTGCTTTCTACTCTGATCACCAGTGTGTTTGGGGCCAGCCAACGTGTGTTTGGGGTCTGTGCATTCTGGGCACCAGTGTGTGTTGGGCCTGTGTGCTCCTGATAGAATTGGCTCTGGTTTGTAACTCCCAGTACCAGAAATCGATTACTACCCACACTGAACTGTGCTGATCCGAGAGACCTACAAGGTCTCCAAAACAAGACAGCCTTCCTTCAAAGCATTTGATTCCCCGCCTGAGCTAAAAGGTAAGAGACAATATTGCTGAATACATCACAGGCAGCCATCACACAGCATGGAGACCAGGCAGGAACCTGGAAGGAAGCCAGTTCCCAGAGAGTTAACCCATGTAGCGCTGGAAAGGGTTACGTGAGCTGCCAGGGGAAATCAGCCAACAATGCAAGAAGAAAGCTGGGGACACTTCTATATGACAGTGACCAGCATGACAAGATGTACACACCTGTGCCATGGTGGAACCCAACCTAGGCAGGTAATTAAGGGCTCTCTGCATGGCTAAGAGATCGGCTCAGTGGTAAGGAACCCTTCACCAAATTCCTATGGAGACCAAGAATCTGAACTCCAAAGGGAAGCTCCCATGAGCCATGGTCCTAAAGAGAGGCTTCACCCACTGTAATCTTGCCAAATTAACAATGCTTGTCTCATTTAACCTATGCTGATCTCACGCTCCATTGGAGAATCTATTTTTATCTTTCAGAAAGAAGGTAGTAAGAACCATGGACAACCCAATTCTACCAACAAGACCAGAAATGATGGCTGACTCCCTAGCAGGAGATGAATCACCCCTAACACAGCAATTAGGACTCAGGTGAAACCGCAGAGGAAGCGGTGAGATGCGCAAGAGTGCTGCTCCCATAGCGAGCCTGACAACCTCCGCAAGGTAATGGAGACAGACACTGAGGATACTCAAAACATTCCAAAGCAGAAATCCAGAGACATATAGTAGTAACAAATAAATGTGCATATTTATGTACATTTCTATTCAGTTAAGTTTGGTTGTCAGGGCAACAGTACATTTTAGAGAAAGATTCTATACACTGTTCTGCAGAAGGTGGTAAGTAGATGGCAGAGAAGTTTGGAGTGCCATAGAAATAGGGTTTTTTTTTAGTTTTTTGTTTGTTTGTTTGTTTGTTTGTTTGTTTGTTTG